>OZ010738.1:181924737-182121458 GCA_963932295.1 Tipula lateralis | reverse complement strand
TATTAAAACCATAGAGAACATTTCAAACAATGTAGTTCGTTAAATATTGACAGTTAAAGTCAGAGAGAAAGAGAGCAAAGCAAAAAGCTCCGAAAAACCGGTCAAAACAAATAAAATTATGAAACTGACTGCACAGCGCTTATATATAAGTGGTACTGCATGTCTGTACCGGATTTTATTCAAATCTGAGACCATACATTTTTATAGCAAAAAAACAGATAGACTAACCCCTATCTGTTTTTTTCAAAAAAAATTCAAAACGGTTTTTTTCTTAATTTTATGGTTGATATCGACAAATATATTTATAATAAACATATTAAAACCATAGAGAACATTTCAAACAATGTAGTTCGTTAAATATTGACAGTTAAAGTCAGAGAGAAAGAGAGCAAAGCAAAAAGCTCCGAAAAACCGGTCAAAACAAATAAAATTATGAAACTGACTGCACAGCGCTTATATATAAGTGGTACTGCATGTCTGTACCGGATTTTATTCAAATCTGAGACCATACATTTTTATAGCAAAAAAACAGATAGACTAACCCCTATCTGTTTTTTTCAAAAAAAATTCAAACGGTTTTTTTCTTAATTTTATGGTTGATATCGACAAATATATTTATATAAACATATTAAAACCATAGAGAACATTTCAAACAATGTAGTTCGTTAAATATTGACAGTTAAAGTCAGAGAGAAAGAGAGCAAAGCAAAAAGCTCCGAAAAACCGATCAAAACAAATAAAATTATGAAACTGACTGCACAGCGCTTATATATAAGTGGTACTGCATGTCTGTACCGGATTTTATTCAAATCTGAGACCATACATTTTTATAGCAAAAAAACAGATAGACTAACCCCTATCTGTTTTTTTCAAAAAAATTCAAAACGGTTTTTTTCTTAATTTTATGGTTGATATCGACAAATATATTTATAATAAACATATTAAAACCATAGAGAACATTTCAAACAATGTAGTTCGTTAAATATTGACAGTTAAAGTCAGAGAGAAAGAGAGCAAAGCAAAAAGCTCCGAAAAACCGGTCAAAACAAATAAAATTATGAAACTGACTGCACAGCGCTTATATATAAGTGGTACTGGATGTCTGTACCGGATTTTATTCAAATCTGAGACCATACATTTTTATAGCAAAAAAACAGATAGACTAACCCCTATCTGTTTTTTTCAAAAAAATTCAAAACGGTTTTTTTCTTAATTTTATGGTTGATATCGACAAATATATTTATAATAAACATATTAAAACCATAGAGAACATTTCAAACAATGTAGTTCGTTAAATATTGACAGTTAAAGTCAGAGAGAAAGAGAGCAAAGCAAAAAGCTCCGAAAAACCGGTCAAAACAAATAAAATTATGAAACTGACTGCACAGCGCTTATATATAAGTGGTACTGCATGTCTGTACCGGATTTTATTCAAATCTGAGACCATACATTTTTATAGCAAAAAAACAGATAGACTAACCCCTATCTGTTTTTTTCAAAAAAAATTCAAAACGGTTTTTTTCTTAATTTTATGGTTGATATCGACAAATATATTTATAATAAACATATTAAAACCATAGAGAACATTTCAAACAATGTAGTTCGTTAAATATTGACAGTTAAAGTCAGAGAGAAAGAGAGCAAAGCAAAAAGCTCCGAAAAACCGGTCAAAACAAATAAAATTATGAAACTGACTGCACAGCGCTTATATATAAGTGGTACTGCATGTCTGTACCGGATTTTATTCAAATCTGAGACCATACATTTTTATAGCAAAAAAACAGATAGACTAACCCCTATCTGTTTTTTTCAAAAAAAATTCAAAACGGTTTTTTTCTTAATTTTATGGTTGATATCGACAAATATATTTATATAAACATATTAAAACCATAGAGAACATTTCAAACAATGTAGTTCGTTAAATATTGACAGTTAAAGTCAGAGAGAAAGAGAGCAAAGCAAAAAGCTCCGAAAAACCGGTCAAAACAAATAAAATTATGAAATTGACTGCACAGCGCTTATATATAAGTGGTACTGCATGTCTGTACCGGATTTTATTCAAATCTGAGACCATACATTTTTATAGCAAAAAAACAGATAGACTAACCCCTATCTGTTTTTTTCAAAAAAAATTCAAAACGGTTTTTTTCTTAATTTTATGGTTGATATCGACAAATATATTTATAATAAACATATTAAAACCATAGAGAACATTTCAAACAATGTAGTTCGTTAAATATTGACAGTTAAAGTCAGAGAGAAAGAGAGCAAAGCAAAAAGCTCCGAAAAACCGGTCAAAACAAATAAAATTATGAAACTGACTGCACAGCGCTTATATATAAGTGGTACTGCATGTCTGTACCGGATTTTATTCAAATCTGAGACCATACATTTTTATAGCAAAAAAACAGATAGACTAACCCCTATCTGTTTTTTTCAAAAAAAATTCAAAACGGTTTTTTTCTTAATTTTATGGTTGATATCGACAAATATATTTATATAAACATATTAAAACCATAGAGAACATTTCAAACAATGTAGTTCGTTAAATATTGACAGTTAAAGTCAGAGAGAAAGAGAGCAAAGCAAAAAGCTCCGAAAAACCGGTCAAAACAAATAAAATTATGAAACTGACTGCACAGCGCTTATATATAAGTGGTACTGCATGTCTGTACCGGATTTTATTCAAATCTGAGACCATACATTTTTATAGCAAAAAAACAGATAGACTAACCCCTATCTGTTTTTTTGAAAAAAAATTCAAAACGGTTTTTTTCTTAATTTTATGGTTGATATCGACAAATATATTTATAATAAACATATTAAAACCATAGAGAACATTTCAAACAATGTAGTTCGTTAAATATTGACAGTTAAAGTCAGAGAGAAAGAGAGCAAAGCAAAAAGCTCCGAAAAACCGGTCAAAACAAATAAAATTATGAAACTGACTGCACAGCGCTTATATATAAGTGGTACTGCATGTCTGTACCGGATTTTATTCAAATCTGAGACCATACATTTTTATAGCAAAAAAACAGATAGACTAACTAACCCCTATCTGTTTTTTTCAAAAAAAATTCAAAACGGTTTTTTTCTTAATTTTATGGTTGATATCGACAAATATATTTATAATAAACATATTAAAACCATAGAGAACATTTCAAACAATGTAGTTCGTTAAATATTGACAGTTAAAGTCAGAGAGAAAGAGAGCAAAGCAAAAAGCTCCGAAAAACCGGTCAAAACAAATAAAATTATGAAACTGACTGCACAGCGCTTATATATAAGTGGTACTGCATGTCTGTACCGGATTTTATTCAAATCTGAGACCATACATTTTTATAGCAAAAAAACAGATAGACTAACCCCTATCTGTTTTTTTCAAAAAAAATTCAAAACGGTTTTTTTCTTAATTTTATGGTTGATATCGACAAATATATTTATATAAACATATTAAAACCATAGAGAACATTTCAAACAATGTAGTTCGTTAAATATTGACAGTTAAAGTCAGAGAGAAAGAGAGCAAAGCAAAAAGCTCCGAAAAACCGGTCAAAACAAATAAAATTATGAAACTGACTGCACAGCGCTTATATATAAGTGGTACTGCATGTCTGTACCGGATTTTATTCAAATCTGAGACCATACATTTTTATAGCAAAAAAACAGATAGACTAACCCCTATCTGTTTTTTTCAAAAAAAATTCAAAACGGTTTTTTTCTTAATTTTATGGTTGATATCGACAAATATATTTATAATAAACATATTAAAACCATAGAGAACATTTCAAACAATGTAGTTCGTTAAATATTGACAGTTAAAGTCAGAGAGAAAGAGAGCAAAGCAAAAAGCTCCGAAAAACCGGTCAAAACAAATAAAATTATGAAATTGACTGCACAGCGCTTATATATAAGTGGTACTGCATGTCTGTACCGGATTTTATTCAAATCTGAGACCATACATTTTTATAGCAAAAAAAACAGATAGACTAACCCCTATCTGTTTTTTTCAAAAAAAATTCAAAACGGTTTTTTTCTTAATTTTATGGTTGATATCGACAAATATATTTATATAAACATATTAAAACCATAGAGAACATTTCAAACAATGTAGTTCGTTAAATATTGACAGTTAAAGTCAGAGAGAAAGAGAGCAAAGCAAAAAGCTCCGAAAAACCGGTCAAAACAAATAAAATTATGAAACTGACTGCACAGCGCTTATATATAAGTGGTACTGCATGTCTGTACCGGATTTTATTCAAATCTGAGACCATACATTTTTATAGCAAAAAAACAGATAGACTAACCCCTATCTGTTTTTTTCAAAAAAAATTCAAAATATTTTTTTTTTAATTTTATGGTTGATATCGACAAATATATTTATAATAAACATATTAAAACCATAGAGAACATTTCAAACAATGTAGTTCGTTAAATATTGACAGTTAAAGTCAGAGAGAAAGAGAGCAAAGCAAAAAGCTCCGAAAAACCGGTCAAAACAAATAAAATTATGAAACTGACTGCACAGCGCTTATATATAAGTGGTACTGCATGTCTGTACCGGATTTTATTCAAATCTGAGACCATACATTTTTATAGCAAAAAAACAGATAGACTAACCCCTATCTGTTTTTTTCAAAAAAAATTCAAAACGGTTTTTTTCTTAATTTTATGGTTGATATCGACAAATATATTTATAATAAACATATTAAAACCATAGAGAACATTTCAAACAATGTAGTTCGTTAAATATTGACAGTTAAAGTCAGAGAGAAAGAGAGCAAAGCAAAAAGCTCCGAAAAACCGGTCAAAACAAATAAAATTATGAAACTGACTGCACAGCGCTTATATATAAGTGGTACTGCATGTCTGTACCGGATTTTATTCAAATCTGAGACCATACATTCTTATAGCAAAAAAACAGATAGACTAACCCCTATCTGTTTTTTTCAAAAAAAATTCAAAACGGTTTTTTTCTTAATTTTATGGTTGATATCGACAAATATATTTATAATAAACATATTAAAACCATAGAGAACATTTCAAACAATGTAGTTCGTTAAATATTGACAGTTAAAGTCAGAGAGAAAGAGAGCAAAGCAAAAAGCTCCGAAAAACCGGTCAAAACAAATAAAATTATGAAACTGACTGCACAGCGCTTATATATAAGTGGTACTGCATGTCTGTACCGGATTTTATTCAAATCTGAGACCATACATTTTTATAGCAAAAAAACAGATAGACTAACCCCTATCTGTTTTTTTCAAAAAAAATTCAAAACGGTTTTTTTCTTAATTTTATGGTTGATATCGACAAATATATTTATAATAAACATATTAAAACCATAGAGAACATTTCAAACAATGTAGTTCGTTAAATATTGACAGTTAAAGTCAGAGAGAAAGAGAGCAAAGCAAAAGCTCCGAAAAACCGGTCAAAACAAATAAAATTATGAAACTGACTGCACAGCGCTTATATATAAGTAGTACTGCATGTCTGTACCGGATTTTATTCAAATCTGAGACCATACATTTTTATAGCAAAAAAACAGATAGACTATCTGTTTTTCAAAAAACTATCTGTTTTTTTCAAAAAAAATTCAAAACGGTTTTTTTCTTAATTTTATGGTTGATATCGACAAATATATTTATAATAAACATATTAAAACCATAGAGAACATTTCAAACAATGTAGTTCGTTAAATATTGACAGTTAAAGTCAGAGAGAAAGAGAGCAAAGCAAAAAGCTCCGAAAAACCGGTCAAAACAAATAAAATTATGAAACTGACTGCACAGCGCTTATATATAAGTAGTACTGCATGTCTGTACCGGATTTTATTCAAATCTGAGACCATACATTTTTATAGCAAAAAAACAGATAGACTAACCCCTATCTGTTTTTTTCAACAAAAATTCAAAACGGTTTTTTTCTTAATTTTATGGTTGATATCGACAAATATATTTATAATAAACATATTAAAACCATAGAGAACATTTCAAACAATGTAGTTCGTTAAATATTGACAGTTAAAGTCAGAGAGAAAGAGAGCAAAGCAAAAAGCTCCGAAAAACCGGTCAAAACAAATAAAATTATGAAACTGACTGCACAGCGCTTATATATAAGTGGTACTGCATGTCTGTACCGGATTTTATTCAAATCTGAGACCATACATTTTTATAGCAAAAAAACAGATAGACTAACATCTGTTTTTTTCAAAAAAATTCAAAACGGTTTTTTTCTTAATTTTATGGTTGATATCGACAAATATATTTATAATAAACATATTAAAACCATAGAGAACATTTCAAACAATGTAGTTCGTTAAATATTGACAGTTAAAGTCAGAGAGAAAGAGAGCAAAGCAAAAAGCTCCGAAAAACCGGTCAAAACAAATAAAATTATGAAACTGACTGCACAGCGCTTATATATAAGTGGTACTGCATGTCTGTACCGGATTTTATTCAAATCTGAGACCATACATTTTTATAGCAAAAAAACAGATAGACTAACCCCCTATCTGTTTTTTTCAAAAAAAATTCAAAACGGTTTTTTTCTTAATTTTATGGTTGATATCGACAAATATATTTATAATAAACATATTAAAACCATAGAGAACATTTCAAACAATGTAGTTCGTTAAATATTGACAGTTAAAGTCAGAGAGAAAGAGAGCAAAGCAAAAAGCTCCGAAAAACCGGTCAAAACAAATAAAATTATGAAATTGACTGCACAGCGCTTATATATAAGTGGTACTGCATGTCTGTACCGGATTTTATTCAAATCTGAGACCATACATTTTTATAGCAAAAAAACAGATAGACTAACCCCTATCTGTTTTTTTCAAAAAAAATTCAAAACGGTTTTTTTCTTAATTTTATGGTTGATATCGACAAATATATTTATAATAAACATATTAAAACCATAGAGAACATTTCAAACAATGTAGTTCGTTAAATATTGACAGTTAAAGTCAGAGAGAAAGAGAGCAAAGCAAAAAGCTCCGAAAAACCGGTCAAAACAAATAAAATTATGAAACTGACTGCACAGCGCTTATATATAAGTGGTACTGCATGTCTGTACCGGATTTTATTCAAATCTGAGACCATACATTTTTATAGCAAAAAAACAGATAGACTAACCCCTATCTGTTTTTTTCAAAAAAAATTCAAAACGGTTTTTTTCTTAATTTTATGGTTGATATCGACAAATATATTTATAATAAACATATTAAAACCATAGAGAACATTTCAAACAATGTAGTTCGTTAAATATTGACAGTTAAAGTCAGAGAGAAAGAGAGCAAAGCAAAAAGCTCCGAAAAACCGGTCAAAACAAATAAAATTATGAAACTGACTGCACAGCGCTTATATATAAGTGGTACTGCATGTCTGTACCGGATTTTATTCAAATCTGAGACCATACATTTTTATAGCAAAAAAACAGATAGACTAACCCCTATCTGTTTTTTTCAACAAAAATTCAAAACGGTTTTTTTCTTAATTTTATGGTTGATATCGACAAATATATTTATAATAAACATATTAAAACCATAGAGAACATTTCAAACAATGTAGTTCGTTAAATATTGACAGTTAAAGTCAGAGAGAAAGAGAGCAAAGCAAAAAGCTCCGAAAAACCGGTCAAAACAAATAAAATTATGAAATTGACTGCACAGCGCTTATATATAAGTGGTACTGCATGTCTGTACCGGATTTTATTCAAATCTGAGACCATACATTTTTATAGCAAAAAAACAGATAGACTAACCCCTATCTGTTTTTTTCAAAAAAAATTCAAAACGGTTTTTTTCTTAATTTTATGGTTGATATCGACAAATATATTTATAATAAACATATTAAAACCATAGAGAACATTTCAAACAATGTAGTTCGTTAAATATTGACAGTTAAAGTCAGAGAGAAAGAGAGCAAAGCAAAAAGCTCCGAAAAACCGGTCAAAACAAATAAAATTATGAAACTGACTGCACAGCGCTTATATATAAGTGGTACTGCATGTCTGTACCGGATTTTATTCAAATCTGAGACCATACATTTTTATAGCAAAAAAACAGATAGACTAACCCCTATCTGTTTTTTTCAAAAAAAATTCAAAACGGTTTTTTTCTTAATTTTATGGTTGATATCGACAAATATATTTATAATAAACATATTAAAACCATAGAGAACATTTCAAACAATGTAGTTCGTTAAATATTGACAGTTAAAGTCAGAGAGAAAGAGAGCAAAGCAAAAAGCTCCGAAAAACCGGTCAAAACAAATAAAATTATGAAACTGACTGCACAGCGCTTATATATAAGTGGTACTGCATGTCTGTACCGGATTTTATTCAAATCTGAGACCATACATTTTTATAGCAAAAAAACAGATAGACTAACATCTGTTTTTTTCAAAAAAAATTCAAAATGGTTTTTTTCTTAATTTTATGGTTGATATCGACAAATATATTTATAATAAACATATTAAAACCATAGAGAACATTTCAAACAATGTAGTTCGTTAAATATTGACAGTTAAAGTCAGAGAGAAAGAGAGCAAAGCAAAAAGCTCCGAAAAACCGGTCAAAACAAATAAAATTATGAAACTGACTGCACAGCGCTTATATATAAGTGGTACTGCATGTCTGTACCGGATTTTATTCAAATCTGAGACCATACATTTTTATAGCAAAAAAACAGATAGACTAACCCCTATCTGTTTTTTTCAAAAAAAATTCAAAACGGTTTTTTTCTTAATTTTATGGTTGATATCGACAAATATATTTATAATAAACATATTAAAACCATAGAGAACATTTCAAACAATGTAGTTCGTTAAATATTGACAGTTAAAGTCAGAGAGAAAGAGAGCAAAGCAAAAAGCTCCGAAAAACCGGTCAAAACAAATAAAATTATGAAACTGACTGCACAGCGCTTATATATAAGTGGTACTGCATGTCTGTACCGGATTTTATTCAAATCTGAGACCATACATTTTTATAGCAAAAAAACAGATAGACTAACATCTGTTTTTTTCAAAAAAAATTCAAAATGGTTTTTTTCTTAATTTTATGGTTGATATCGACAAATATATTTATAATAAACATATTAAAACCATAGAGAACATTTCAAACAATGTAGTTCGTTAAATATTGACAGTTAAAGTCAGAGAGAAAGAGAGCAAAGCAAAAAGCTCCGAAAAACCGGTCAAAACAAATAAAATTATGAAACTGACTGCACAGCGCTTATATATAAGTGGTACTGCATGTCTGTACCGGATTTTATTCAAATCTGAGACCATACATTTTTATAGCAAAAAAACAGATAGACTAACCCCTATCTGTTTTTTTGAAAAAAAATTCAAAACGGTTTTTTTCTTAATTTTATGGTTGATATCGACAAATATATTTATAATAAACATATTAAAACCATAGAGAACATTTCAAACAATGTAGTTCGTTAAATATTGACAGTTAAAGTCAGAGAGAAAGAGAGCAAAGCAAAAAGCTCCGAAAAACCGGTCAAAACAAATAAAATTATGAAACTGACTGCACAGCGCTTATATATAAGTGGTACTGCATGTCTGTACCGGATTTTATTCAAATCTGAGACCATACATTTTTATAGCAAAAAAACAGATAGACTAACTATCTGTTTTTTTCAAAAAAAATTCAAAACGGTTTTTTTCTTAATTTTATGGTTGATATCGACAAATATATTTATAATAAACATATTAAAACCATAGAGAACATTTCAAACAATGTAGTTCGTTAAATATTGACAGTTAAAGTCAGAGAGAAAGAGAGCAAAGCAAAAAGCTCCGAAAAACCGGTCAAAACAAATAAAATTATGAAACTGACTGCACAGCGCTTATATATAAGTGGTACTGCATATCTGTACCGGATTTTATTCAAATCTGAGACCATACATTTTTATAGCAAAAAAACAGATAGATAAGTGGTACTGCATGTCTGTACCGGATTTTATTCAAATCTGAGACCATACATTTTTATAGCAAAAAAACAGATAGACTATCTGTTTTTTTCAAAAAAAATTCAAAACGGTTTTTTTCTTAATTTTATGGTTGATATCGACAAATATATTTATAATAAACATATTAAAATCATAGAGAACATTTCAAACAATGTAGTTCGTTAAATATTGACAGTTAAAGTCAGAGAGAAAGAGAGCAAAGCAAAAAGCTCCGAAAAACCGGTCAAAACAAATAAAATTATGAAACTGACTGCACAGCGCTTATATATAAGTGATACTGCATGTCTGTACCGGATTTTATTCAAATCTGAGACCATACATTTTTATAGCAAAAAAACAGATAGACTAACTATCTGTTTTTTTCAAAAAAAATTCAAAACGGTTTTTTTCTTAATTTTATGGTTGATATCGACAAATATATTTATAATAAACATATTAAAACCATAGAGAATATTTCAAACAATGTAGTTCGTTAAATATTGACAGTTAAAGTCAGAGAGAAAGAGAGCAAAGCAAAAAGCTCCGAAAAACCGGTCAAAACAAATTAAATTATGAAACTGACTGCACAGCGCTTATATATAAGTGGTACTGCATGTCTGTACCGGATTTTATTCAAATCTGAGACCATACATTTTTATAGCAAAAAAACAGATAGACTAACCCCTATCTGTTTTTTTCAAAAAAAATTCAAAACGGTTTTTTTCTTAATTTTATGGTTGATATCGACAAATATATTTATAATAAACATATTAAAACCATAGAGAACATTTCAAACAATGTAGTTCGTTAAATATTGACAGTTAAAGTCAGAGAGAAAGAGAGCAAAGCAAAAAGCTCCGAAAAACCGGTCAAAACAAATAAAATTATGAAACTGACTGCACAGCGCTTATATATAAGTGGTACTGCATGTCTGTACCGGATTTTATTCAAATCTGAGACCATACATTTTTATAGCAAAAAAACAGATAGACTCCCTATCTGTTTTTTTCAAAAAAAATTCAAAACGGTTTTTTTCTTAATTTTATGGTTGATATCGACAAATATATTTATAATAAACATATTAAAACCATAGAGAACATTTCAAACAATGTAGTTCGTTAAATATTGACAGTTAAAGTCAGAGAGAAAGAGAGCAAAGCAAAAAGCTCCGAAAAACCGGTCAAAACAAATAAAATTATGAAACTGACTGCACAGCGCTTATATATAAGTGGTACTGCATGTCTGTACCGGATTTTATTCAAATCTGAGACCATACATTTTTATAGCAAAAAAACAGATAGACTCCCTATCTGTTTTTTTCAAAAAAAAATCAAAACGGTTTTTTTCTTAATTTTATGGTTGATATCGACAAATATATTTATAATAAACATATTAAAACCATAGAGAACATTTCAAACAATGTTGTTCGTTAAATATTAACAGTTAAAGTCAGAGAGAAAGAGAGCAAAGCAAAAAGCTCCGAAAAACCGGTCAAAACAAATAAAATTATGAAACTGACTGCACAGCGCTTATATATAAGTGGTACTGCATGTCTGTACCGGATTTTATTCAAATCTGAGACCATACATTTTTATAGCAAAAAAACAGATAGATTAACCCCTATCTGTTTTTTTCAAAAAAAATTCAAAACGGTTTTTTTCTTAATTTTATGGTTGATATCGACAAATATATTTATAATAAACATATTAAAACCATAGAGAACATTTCAAACAATGTAGTTCGTTAAATATTGACAGTTAAAGTCAGAGAGAAAGAGAGCAAAGCAAAAAGCTCCGAAAAACCGGTCAAAACAAATAAAATTATGAAACTGACTGCACAGCGCTTATATATAAGTGGTATTGCATGTCTGTACCGGATTTTATTCAAATCTGAGACCATACATTTTTATAGCAAAAAAACAGATAGACTAACCCCTATCTGTTTTTTTCAAAAAAAATTCAAAACGGTTTTTTTCTTAATTTTATGGTTGATATCGACAAATATATTTATAATAAACATATTAAAACCATAGAGAACATTTCAAACAATGTAGTTCGTTAAATATTGACAGTTAAAGTCAGAGAGAAAGAGAGCAAAGCAAAAAGCTCCGAAAAACCGGTCAAAACAAATAAAATTATGAAACTGACTGCACAGCGCTTATATATAAGTGGTACTGCATGTCTGTACCGGATTTTATTCAAATCTGAGACCATACATTTTTATAGCAAAAAAACAGATAGACTAACCCCTATCTGTTTTTTTCAAAAAAAATTCAAAACGGTTTTTTTCTTAATTTTATGGTTGATATCGACAAATATATTTATAATAAACATATTAAAACCATAGAGAACATTTCAAACAATGTTGTTCGTTAAATATTGACAGTTAAAGTCAGAGAGAAAGAGAGCAAAGCAAAAAGCTCCGAAAAACCGGACAAAACAAATAAAATTATGAAACTGACTGCACAGCGCTTATATATAAGCGGTACTGCATGTCTGTACCGGATTTTATTCAAATCTGAGACCATACATTTTTATAGCAAAAAAACAGATAGACTAACCCCTATCTGGGGGTCAATTATGAAATATTCGACGCGCGTATTATTTCGACGATGTCGATCAATTCGACAACGTCGAAAATAGCTATTATGAATTATTCGACACAAAAAAATTTAATTAGGGAATATTATAAATATATGTACATTTAGTTTAGATTATAAATATATCTAATCTAAAGTAATATTTATTTATTTAATATTTATTAATTATTTTACTATTGAACATTCACATTCGTCGCCTTAATAGCTGTCGTATACTATTCGTTTCTATCTAAACACATACGCGTCGTATCTTTTCGTTTTTTCATAATAGCATGCATTCGACGACGTCGAGAAAAAAACGCGCGTCGAATATTTCATAATAGCATGCATTCGACGACGTCGAGAATAAAACGCGCGTCGAATATTTCATAATAGACCCCCTGTTTTTTTCAAAAAAATTCAAAACGGTTTTTTTCTTAATTTTATGGTTGATATCGACAAATATATTTATAATAAACATATTAAAACCATAGAGAACATTTCAAACAATGTAGTTCGTTAAATATTAACAGTTAAAGTCAGAGAGAAAGAGAGCAAAGCAAAAAGCTCCGAAAAACCGGTCAAAACAAATAAAATTATGAAACTGACTGCACAGCGCTTATATATAAGTGGTACTGCATGTCTGTACCGGATTTTATTCAAATCTGAGACCATACATTTTTATAGCAAAAAAACAGATAGATTAACCCCTATCTGTTTTTTTCAAAAAAAATTCAAAACGGTTTTTTTCTTAATTTTATGGTTGATATCGACAAATATATTTATAATAAACATATTAAAACCATAGAGAACATTTCAAACAATGTAGTTCGTTAAATATTGACAGTTAAAGTCAGAGAGAAAGAGAGCAAAGCAAAAAGCTCCAAAAAACAGGTCAAAACAAATAAAATTATGAAACTGACTGCACAGCGCTTATATATAAGTGGTACTGCATGTCTGTACCGGATTTCATTCAAACCAGAGATCATACATTTTTATGGCAAAACATTATATTAATCGATTTCAACCAGTTAATCGAAAAGATAGATTAGGTCAGTGACGTTCTGAGTGGGAATGCAGTTCAAACGGCGATCAGTTAATCCGAGCTTAATAGGTGCTATGATCTTTTACTTTTTAGAAATATATTTGGAATTTACCTTGTGAGGCTCCAATGTCACTCCATTTTCTATTTTATATAATAATTTGGTCGAGAGTATGTAGAGTTTAGGCCTAGGGAAGAAGTGAGACTGTGTTTTCTGCGCGGTTTCAAGTGATTATTTAATTTATTTTTCAATTGTTCACGAGTACATCTCCATAATTTTCATTAAAATAAATTAATTTTTTGTGCCACTCGCGAGCGTCATTAAAGTGGAATAATTCAGTTTTTTTTCCACATATTCATTTTTTAATATATGGCGAATGCATATTATTTACGTTATAATCGGTTGGTGAAAAATTGCAATAAAAAATTATTCAAGTGATTACATAAAAGCATAAATCATATACATAAATAAATTGTGTGTGTGTGTGTGTGCGTATCAAGTATTTGGCGAGAATTAATTAAATAATGACCCGCGCGATCTGAACATATTTAAAATGTTGGTTTTGTTGTTTCAATTTATGAAATCTTTTTTTGGAGGTCAATGTACTCCCAACCTTCCCTTCGTGGTTGCACATCGCATAGCTTCATGCCAGCCTATAGTACTGACATGGGAGATGGATCGGATCATGAATTTTGCACTATCGTAACCAAGATAGTGTAAAAACCCTTATACATCATGCTCCTATCGAGATTCGAGCCAAATATCTGATGTATAGTGTTATGCAGGTAGGTAAAAGGTCATCAACCACAATGTATACTCTAGATCTAATCAAAATATACAAAAACAATACGTTTTATAATATTTTCCAGTTCACATTACAGTTGAATCTAGTAATTGCAATATACAATAAAAGAAAGCTTTAAAAGCTTCATTATAATTGTATATTAAAGAAACCTCGTCTACTTTTTGTTTTTATTCAATTTGTTAACAATAAAAAACTAAAATGTTTGCAACAAATGAAACTCCGGTGCTTTTGTGCTTTCGTATACTGCTGTACTTGGAAAACACTAACCATGAATCATAATCAAATTATGTGTCATCATTATATTGTTGTTCTTTCAGATCCAATTTATCAAAGAGCGTAAACAGATATTTTTGCAAATCATCAAACGGAATAATTGGATTGGTTATAGTTTTGTGCATACACAAATGTCAAGGTGTGCCAAATTGTTTGGAGCTTTTAATTAGCTTATTCAAATTAAGCATGCTGAAGCGCTTAGCCAGTAGTGATATGCGAACCGTTCTATCTATTTTCTGGGTATTGATGAAAACAATGATTTGAGTGTTCCCAAAGTGATTCAGTCGTAGGTGGACAATAACTGTACAGTATTTGTTTCGCAGGTTCTACTTTATTTTCTTAAGGTTCAATCTTAAATCAATGCGAACCGTGATGAAGACTTTGATCCATCTCTTAGATTACTTAAGAGCCAGAACGTTACTGAGTTATACTCTAATGACTTTGAAAAATGTTTTAACTGAACGGGTGTGCATTAGTCCATCGTACCTCCACATAAGATTATGTTATTCATGGTTACTGAATGAGTGAATTTACTCTCAAATGTGCTTAAATTTGATTTGGGTGCTTGGCTATTTTACACATTCATATCAGACCTCACATATCCTTAGTGCTTTAGAGTGTCAAGTCATGTCAAAAAATTCCTATCTCTGCACCGGTAACTGTTTTTGACCAGACCGTCGTCCATACTATAGATTCTAGTTATTATGAGGATCCTCGTTGGTTCCACTCATTCCGGTCGGGAAATACAACGGCTTGTGGAATTCAATTTTGGTTTGCATGCTGTCTATTTTTGAACGGCCCATTATTACCGGTTCTTAGTTTTTCTCATGTTATATCTGCAATGCAGTCCAGAATCTTTATAACTTTACTGAGTAGAAGATTTTCCTGTAAACACCATTAACACACTATATATGTCGAAAGCTTGTATTCAATCCAATAAGGCTGCACAGTATTCGCCCCTAATGATTATAACCACTGTATCCTCATAGACTTGGAGGCAAATCCCATGGTTGCTTAGTCTAGTTAAGAGCCAGACAATCAATAACCAAAAACCATAGTAAAACATTCCTTAGATTTGACAGTTCGGTGTTTGAGCATTAGTAAACGATTCGAACCTTGAGGCACTTGTTCGTGAAATTTAAAGTTGTTTCGATTACTACAGTATACGTGAGAAGTATGTAAGAAATCATCTTGAGCAACAAAATTACACCAACCAATGCAAATAACACCAAATAAATCTTATGATCTGTTGAAGGGGAGAAAACTGCCAACACATCCACCTCACTACCTGAGGACGACGTGATAGTTGTAACAAACATCAGGCTATAGTAAAGAAAATTCTGTGAGAGACGTGCAGACAAGTTTTTTTTTGTAGAAAGACGACTCAAAGAAAGTTAATCAAGGTCATAACGTACAAACAACCTGAAAGCTCCATAGATTACATCCACATAGATAACATCCAGTGGAGTCTAAAATGTTGGACGATAGTTTCAACCATTTTGGATCAGTCTGGGAGTCTATTATGAAATATTCGACGCGCGTATTATTTCGACGATGTCGACCAATTCGACAACGTCGAAAATAGCTATTATGAATTATTCGACAACGTCGAAAATATAAATCTCACAAAAAAAAAGAATATTATAAATATATGTACCTACATTTAGTTTAGATTATAAATATATCTAAACTAAAGTATTATTTATTTATTTAATATTTATTAATTAAATTGCACTTTGTTTTACTATTGAACATTCACATTCGTCACCTTAATAGCTGTCGTATACTATTCGTTTTTATCTAAACAAATACGCGTCGTATCTTTTCGTTTTTTCATAATAGCATGCATTCGACGACGTCGAGAAAAAAACGCGCATCGAATATTTCATAATAGCATGCATTCGACGATGTCGAGAATAAAACGCGCGTCGAATATTTCATAATTGACCCCCTGGTTACAATACGACCCCAACAGTGAGTAACACGCATTATGACTATAAACAGCAACAAGGTCGTTACTAAAATGTGTCAATAGTACCACGGGCTAATCGTAGGACCTTCACTAAAAATCATCACACCAATTAAATTTGAACATTCCAGCTCGCAGCAGGTCTAAACATTGAACAAATAAAGCCTATACAGTGAAGTTTTCTTTAGTGCTTTCGAAGCCTTATTGTCGAATATTTCATAAACTTTCTGATCGACGAGTAAGGTTTTCAACATGTCAACAATCTCCACTATACATAGCCATAAATCGATTATACTAAATTGTAGTTTCAAGTTTAGATGAGTGATTAAACCATTAGTGCAACATTTTTGTCCCATTTCAAACAATAAAAACCAATTTTCATCATGTCCATAGAGCGCATCAACACTATACATACATCGCTGGTCGAAAATATATGCACATAAATTTTCCACAACACACATCGTGTATAATATACGGCCCCAACATAAATCACCATCCAAAGAGTGATGTACATAATTGCAGTCACAGTTTTGGACGGGCATATATACACTATAGATATATATTGTATATGTGTGTGTGTGAGTCCTTATATGTATTCATAATTAAACCAACGATTTTGTTCCAAATTTTTGCATTCGAGCTTTTCCAACAAACAAACAAGTATTTTGTAACAACGACGACGACGACTCGACGAGGAAAATCAACTTTGGTTTATGCACACATTTTCCTATATGCATACATACAATGTCTATCTGTTCGACAATTGATAAAGTTCATCATAGTTTTCGATTTGAGCATTGTGTGGGAGTCTAACCAAACTTGTGTACACTGTAGGATTCCGTTAAAGTTTAACGAAGAAAATTTTATTCCCAAAGTTTTGGAAAATTTGTTTTTTTTTTTTGATAATAGAAAAATATGTTTTCTTTTCTTCGATTCAACGTAGACAGGGAAAATATTTGCAGCACATCTATCCATAATATAGTTTTTAATTTAACAAACTATATAATAAAGTTGGACGATTATATTATTATTATTATTTCGAAAGTCATTATTATTCGTCTGAAAGCTGTGAGTTGTTTGGAATTGGGAAATAGTTGCTATATAGGTGAATTGTGTTCCTTACAACATGCAACTGACAATATGGTGTAGCATAATCCCCACCTGAAAATATTTTTTTCCATCATTCAGGCACTCCGGTTCTCGAGATCTGTTAGGTCTCCAAATCTATTTGATTCCAAAATAATTACCCTGAACAGAAGCACAGATATTTTCATATTTATTTCTTTAGTGTGGCCAGCTTCTATAATGATGTCCCAGTTTCTATCACATCGCTTCTTTTCACTACTTAGCACTTTCTGATTTTCATTAGGATGAAAACGGAAGCGACTAGGAAAAGGAGTCTGACTTATTCCCAATTTATTTATTTCTTGGGTCCTTCACACTTTAAATTCAGGCTTATCACTACATATAGAAAAAGAAATTTAGTGATGGCCAGAAAGAGTTAACTCATCTAAAAGTCTCCAGATTGAGGCTTTGCCACTTAGACTTTATGTGGTAAGAGTATTGTATACTAGTTCCTGCCTTACCGATCTCTGCTTCTGCTATTTAAGACTACTGGGTTAATCCAGACAGGTATTTCAGAAGGAATATACCTTTTGTGTTTAAATAAGATCTGCATCAACTATTGAGCACGAGAATGATGTAAGCTGATTATTGCTTCTCTGAATGCTGTGAGATGTTTGGAATTAGGAAATAATTGCTTTATTGGTGTTTTGTGCTGCTTATAATATGCAATCGACAGCATGGTGTAGTATAATCTTAACCTGAGCCTATTTTCCCCATTACTCAGGCACAAACGCACTTCGGTTCTCGAGTCCTATTTGGTCTCCAAATACTCAACAAATTCTCCGTTACACTCATCGCAGTTGGTATTGTTCCCAATGTTCATTGAGAATCTGGCCAAGACGTTATTTAAACGGTTTTTGTTTATTTCCTTAGTGTGACCAGCTTCCATTATGATGTCTCAGTTTCTTTCACAGCGTTATTTTTCAATCCTTGCCACTTTCTGATGTTCATTTTGCTGAAAACCGAATTAACTAGGATATGGAGTCCAATTTCCAATTTGTATTTCTCGGGTCCTCTAAACGCTCTAAATTCAGGTTTATCACAATTAAAAGAAAAGGAAACTAAGCGATGGTCAGAGTGAGAGAGAGATAGAGAGAGAGTTATCTCACCTGAAACTCTCCAGTTTGAAGTTCTCTCTCTTATACTCCACGTGATAAGAGTAATGTATACTAGTTCCTGCCTACTTCTCATATTTAAGACTACTAGGTTAATCCATACAAGTATTTCAGGATGGATAAACCTATTGTGTTTATATAAGAGCTGTATCAGCACAACTGTAAGAGGATGATTACTTCTCTGAATGCTGTAAGTTGTTTGGAATTAGGAAATATTTGCTATATAGGTGTATTGTTTTGCTAATAACACCCAATCGACAGTATGGTGGAACCTTACCTGAACCTATTTTTCCCAACGCACTCAGGTTTGGTCTCCAAATCTAGTTGCTTCTCAAATAATAATTGTAGACAGACGCACCACAAATACACAACAGTCTCTAGTTATCCTCCTTTACACTCATCGTAGCTGGTATTGTTCCCAATGTTCATTCAGAATCATTCTTCAAATCGGGGTCAAGGCATTATTGAAAAGTTTTTTTGTTTTTTTCCTTTGTGTGGTCAGCTTCCATTATGATGTCTCAGTTTCTTTCACAGCGTCAATTCACAATCCTTGCCACGTTCTGATGTTGAAAACTTTCATTATGTTGAAAACCACTATGGTGACTGGAAGATGGAGTCTGACCAATTCTCAATTTGTGTTTCTGGGTCCTCTAAACACTCTAACTTCAGGTTTATTACTACGAAGAGAAAAGGAAATTTAGCGATGGTCAAAGAGACAAAGACTTACCTCACCTAAAATCTTCCAGTTTGAGGTTCTCTCTCTTAGACTCCATGTGATGAATGTATAATATATAGTTCCGACCTACTTCTCATATTTCCGGCCTACTTCTCATACCAATAATATGGTGTAGTCTAAGGGTTAGGTTAGGTTGTTGAGGCTGCTTTCGCACACTTAGCATCGCTCCATATCAGCCTATAGTACTGCCATGGAAGATGGGTCAGCCCATGGATTCTAAACACGACAGGGGATCCAGATATATGTTCATTTTACACCACCGATTGCACCGCCCAAACGATCGAAGGTGAAAAACCCATTTGCATCTTCCCCCGAATCGAGATTCGAACCCTCCCGTTCCAACTGCCGTAGCTTTAACCACTGCGCCACCTGGCGGTTATGGTGTAGTCTTAACCTGAATCTATTTTTTCGTCACTCAGGTTCAAAACGTACTACGAGTTTTGGTTCTCCAATTTGATTCTCAAAAAATACCCACAACCCAAAAAGTGTAGTACTCCTCTCTTGCACCAACCGAAGTTAACATTGTTCTCCATTTTCATTCAGAATATGGGATAGATCAAAGAACGGTTGTAAGTTGATTTCTAACTTTTATGTTTGAGTCCTCATTGGCAGGAAAGCGAGTCTAAAGTGCTCGGGTGGTTTTCATCAGGCTTTTAAAAATCGTGACATTCATATTTTCATAAGGGTTGCGTTAGATTGTCCATTTCCTCACAGTGAATCATCCATTTCACTTCGAGTACATTTCTTGTGATACATTTCTTGTGACACCATGAGGTCAAAAAGTTCCCTTTGGATTAACTAAGAGGGCAGCCCTCCGATTGACAATAATTATTTTTTTTCGAGTACGTTAGATCAATACAACTTCTAGTTTCGATTTTAGTATTTCGATTTCAGAAATTGAATGTGATGGTTGGCCGTTGTGTCAACTGGAGCTAGACTATGCCAATAAGGTTATAGTATTCATCCTTAGGATGGAAATCTCATAGGTATGACCCGAATGCAATGCTTTAACTTATAAACTTTCCGTCTTTTAAAGCCTGTCTTCGATGGATTTGACGAGATGGTTTTGATTTTTTCGATCACTCAGCGGACCGCCCAAGTGGAGCAGTGATTAAAGCTGTGGCAGTTGGAGCAGGAGGTACCGGATTCGAATCCCGATAGAGGCAGGATGCAAAAATGAATTTTTCAACATCGATCGTTTGGGCGGTGCGATCAGTGGTGAGTGAACACATCTGGATCCCTGTTGAGTTTAATCGGACCTATAGCCGTACTTATAGTGATATCACAACGGACCGTCGCCGGTCTAAGTGTGTGGTAGTAGCCACCCAACCAAAAAAAAGCCTGCATTGTTCTTCTCAGATATTTAATGTGATTGGCACCTATTTACCTATTAGTCATAAAACCATATAGATGCCAACGAGACAGATTTTGTGACTATCTCAGGGTTTTATCCAAACTCAATTAGTTCTGGTGTACGAATGAATATATAGTTGTGGAATCAGGCCCGTTTTCATGTTTTGAGGGGTGAGTTGTGTGTGATATATGATATATGACTTATCGATGGTTCATCTCAGATTACACATTCTGCGTGTCTGGTGGCTCCATAGCAAGGATTGCGATATGGCTTCTTCTGAATGCTCATAACAGAGTATATACGAAGAACAGAAACCAATAGAGTCAGATTGTTGATAGACGAATTCTGAACATTTCGACTGTATCCAATTTATTTATTTATTTTTTTTTCTTCCGGTTTTTACAGGCCATTGTTGGCCCGTACCGTGTCAACAACCTGACTCCAACGGTTTCGAACATGAGCCAGATCTTCATACTATTGCAAGCAACCTGAAGATGCCAAAACGCTCTCTACGCCGTGGAGCCATCGTTGCCGACAGCGGCCTCTTCGCCTACAGAAAGGCGGTTCTCCAGTACAGAGATGTACATATTTTTTTGGTATTCCTAAATATTCAAGCGCATACCATAGCCTCTCTCGATTGATCAAGTCACAGGCTTGCTTGAAATCTAGGAATACCTGGTGTAGATCGCGAGATGTTTCATAGTACTTGGAAAGAATCATCCGCAGCGAAAAAACTTGATCAGTGACTGACCGATTTGGACGGAATCCTCCTTGGTAGTCACCGAAAATTTCCTCCGCCAGAGGAGTAATTCTTTCCAAGATGATGTATGACAGTAACTTATATGCTGTGCAAAGGAGAGCTATACCGCGATAGTTCTCGCATTTCAGGCGATCACCCTTCTTGAAAATTGGGCATAACGTGGCCACTTTCCATTCGTCAGGCATAACTTCATTTCACCATACCAATCGAATAAGGTCAAAAAGACAGTTCCACAAAGTTAGCCCAATTACCCAACCATGTATCCAATTACCCAACCATAATAATCAATTTTCATCTCGGTACGATAGGCAAACCGTCTAAATTTTTTGTACTTTCGATAAACAATTTAGGATTCGATTTTTTACCATTTTTTTGTATTATGGGGATGCTGATAAACAAAACCCATCTATATCCACCCACCATTACACACACACACACACTCAGTGATTCTCTTGAGAATTTGTGTGCTTTATTTCGATTACATAGAAAGCTTGTCGTTCATCGCTGGTACATACAACATAAGAAATATCTAAGAAATAAAAAAGAAATAAAATTGAAGAGCAATCAAATTTTCGATGCTTTGTATAATTTTTTTTGTTGTTTGCTACTTTATCACAAACGTTGTCATTTTTATCTTAAATCTTTGCTTATACTTACACAATCCTTTAATGTGATTTTGTACTTTTTGTTATGCTTTGGCTTTTATCTATATCCGCACACCACACAAATACGAGTATACGAGTATATCTTCACCACAAGAACCCATAAGAAAACCGATTTTTGTCTTGTGTATCGTCGATATTATACTGTCGACTGTCGTATCGTTTCGACGACAAAAATTTAAAACAAAACAATAAAATCGGTTGCGTTTATATCTCGAAACCATTTTCATCGTATAACGAAAAAGGAAAACCCATTAATAATGAGTATCTGGTGTTTGTGTCGTTGGTACATGAATATAAAGGGTGGCCCATCTAATGTTTATATATAGTTGGATTTGTACCCCACTTCGATTCGATCTTAAGAGTTATGGATAGTCTCTAGATGGTGAGTGTAACACTTAATCCCAAAACGGAGTCATATCGCAGATGCATCGTGGCCACAATTGATATTTTCCTTACGACCGACTATTCGATCCCCGAAGAGAGTTCACAAAACATCTATTGTTTGCTGTGTGGCCACTTGCGCCATCCTGTTGACACTAAATGTGATGTGAATGTCTTACTGCTTGTTGATGGGCAACAAACACTCGTTTCTCGTGGCTCGATAACGCTCCCCATAGATTGAAAGGGCGGTTCAGTGTTAATTTTTGAAAAAATGATCCAATGATGGCGCCAGTCCAAAATCCACATCAAACAGCCATTCGTTTCTTGGGCATCGGCCTCTGCGTGATTTTTCATGTATTTCCATGTTTAGGAGTATAGTGCTTCTACTAGACTGAACCATCTAACTCCGTTGGGGACTAAAGCTTTTATATCTTCCCATGATTAATCAAGTTATTTCGTTTTATACTTTCCCTTCCGCTTGCGGCCCAATGTTAGTAATGGTGTGAATCCAGCAGAATTTCAGTATTCGTCAAAGGATACAGGAAGTGTTCCCATGTGACAAACCCATAAAGTAGTGAACATTCGTATCTTTGACATGCGCGACAGAGCAGGGGAAATCCAGAGTTGCATGCCTGAGTGGGAGCCAGCATATCTCATCTGCATATTCCAGATGATTGAGTTTACATGGCATACACGTCTTGCAAAACGAGACGTGACATTGCCCGCATTACATTTGATTAGGAACAGCATTGGTGAGACTACTCATGTCCATGCCGTCCTCTTCGAGTGTTATAGTATTTGTCACTTTATGTTGAATTCGGTTGCCACCATCTACTGCCACCTAAGAACAATCGATTTGTGGTGCAAAAGTCTTCGAGCTTGTAATGCAGAAACTGTACCCATGACAGTCAGATAGATGTCAAGTTGGATTTCGTAACAATTTCGGTATTGAAATCCCCTTGTATAAATTCTTACATTCATCTGGCCATGATTTGGCCAAACTGTTGTTATTTCATGTATTCGTTTCTGTAATCGGTGTGATTTTGAATTAAGGAATGATTGATCCATACCTGCCGGGAGAAGATTTTGTTCCATTTCAATGTAATTTTGTTTTTACTATATAATGCTCACAAGCGGTCACCCAAATTTGTACTTACCGAAGCAATGATTGCTTGACGTTGAAGATGTCATAGTCGTTACTATCTCTGCCCAATTAGCGAACCGAAAACGTTGCAGATGTCCATTTGGCTTAAGTTCCTCCACTAATGGAAATTTGGGTTGGCCTTCATACCCATACCTTTATGCCGCAATTTCTCATCACAGAACTGCCTGAAATATTCAATTCATGACCACGATGGCGAGTTGATGTTTACGAATGCTTAATCAAGCGGTTTGTAATCACGTCGCTCCCAAAACAACGATGATATAAGGGACAAATTATTTCCTCCCCAATCTTAACTCGTTACATCTTCCTGGCAATAAAGAACAAATATACATAAGTCGTTTAATATAAGCTCTTAATATATTAGTAAATAAATTAATTTTGATTGTATATGACAGAAATTTATCTTAATTGAATATGTGTACAGACATACAAAACGAGAAGACGACGAAGAAGAAAATTATAAGACAAATAAATAGAAGGAATGTATGTACGGATGTGTATGATTCTGGGAACGAGTATTATTTTACAAAACATGTTTTTCTAATAACAAATTAGATTATAAGGATATAACTTACTAAATAAACAGACAAATTAAAATAATTGTTAATATACAAACAATAATGAAAATCAAAATTATCTGGTTATGATTAGAACGGAGTTCTAATCCGTTTTAATTTGATATGTGTAATCGTTTTTTACGAATTTTACAGGCCATTACAGGCCTGAACCTTGTCAGTGTCGACCATCTTGCTTCATGGTTAGATAAACACTTGACTGGCACTATAACGAGCCGTTATTTCGTCTTCATCCAGAAAAGCTTAACTTTGAGTGAAACAGCAAGCATACAGATAAAATAATTCAAGCAACAAAGTCAATCATGGTAAAGTACCAGTTGTTTTTGGGAAGACGAAAGTCTCATCGTTGTGTCAAAAAATCGTACAAAATGTTGCACTGCAATGGGGCGATTACAATTCAATCTCTAAATGTGATGTATTTTCTCACATACTATAGATAATACCAAATAATAGAATTCTGATTCTATTCAAGTAAAACTACATCTCAATATAATAGGATAGTTTAGTACGCGATTTAACAGAATTCGTGCAGAAAATTTCTAAACGAGAACACTATATACCATGTATGACTCGATTAAAGTTCTATTTTACACTCCACTCGTATATCTACACTTCATGCCTGCTTTTCTTAAACTCGTATTTTCTATATTCACCGAAAAAAAATTGTGAGCTTTTTTGGTTAGCTTTCGATGTGTAGAACAAATCTATATACTAACACACAACTACTAGTGTACAGTAAATTGCACAGATTTAATATTCGTTTTTAAAATGGATTTTTTGTTTGTGTGTGTGTGCTTTTTCAATGAACTTGTTTTTATGAGCTTTTTACTTATTTTCATTTTGTTTGTTACACAAAAATATATTTAAATAAAATTCGAAATGAAAATCATGAAAATGTGTTTAAAAATGGAAATGACACTGTGTGTGGATGTATATAAAGTCAAACGAGCTTTTAAATGAAATAACACGGGCGTATTACTAGATTGGAGATATTAAGATTAAAATTTGAGATTATGAGAATTTTTGATACCTTTGTATCGAAAATAATTTTTTGATTATGAACAAAGATTTGAATCTAGAATAGAGATGCGGATATTGAAAGTAAATCAAAGTAAAAGCTTTTGTATTGTATATCACAGTATAGTCTGATTGTATAGTTAATTGATTTTATACGTTTATTTTTTATTTCTATTTACTATAAAAACTATAAATCAGGGAACAGAAGCGCTTTTCCTTATACTGAAACACTATCGACTCAAAAAGCTCTAAATATTTTTGTTGATTCGAGGTTTTTTGCTGTATTACAAATCTTAAGAAGCTTACAAGTTGATAAACTATATTTTTTGAAACACAAAAGCTTAGCAACTTAAAAGCTCTACACATCAACTTAATTAGTGAAAGGTTTTAACTGCGAATATGAGTTAAAAGTTTAAAAGCTTTTAAGGTGTAACAATGATTCCAATAACTTTGGATGTTGCACCAGACACATAATCATCCACCTGTTTAATATTATTGATTTGAAGACTTAAACTTAGGTCTAAACTTAAAAGCTTCGGTTGATATGTTACGTATTGAAAGCATGTTCGATATTTGATAGCTTACAAATTTACATCACGTTATTAATCGAAGTGCTTTGAAGTTGATTAAGCTTAAAGATTTTGGTGCTTTGATAGTACAGCTTTCGAAAAATCGACATTTTAAAGGAACGATTACAAATTTATTATGAAAAAAGAGGTTTTGTTCTCGAAGCTTTGTGACCATTTTCCAATAATCTGACCATTAATACCAGGAATACCAGGAATTAATTGCAAAGCTCATTTTGTCTGCATAATGTTAATAATAGGTTCGTGTTGGACGAAAAATAATTATAGCATACGAGTACAACAGCAGGACTACGATTGTAGTCACAGTATGTAATGGTTGGTCCAGTGAAGAATTATTGGAATATGCATCACAAGTATTTTGCCATTCAATAATGTCGATATGAAAGATGTATTGGCAAGTAAGTTCTTCGTTTAAGAACAAAGCTTTGATTTCACTTTTATACTTCGAGCAAGTGACTGCGAAACATTTACTATTAAAATGGCTCAACTTTAGTTCAAGAATATAAATGAGTTGAACACAAAACATATCGAACCGGAAAAGAAATCCCTCACTCAATGCCACACTGAGCCCATGGTGATTCATCTTTTTCCAGACAGTTATCACACAATGGACTCTCAAACAAATCTCATTCGTTAAATGTGCTACATGGAGAGATGAAAGAACAACTCTATGAAAGTAAACTTTGGAATCTTGAACAAAAACTGAATAACTGTCCAAATGGTTCAAAGTTCATGATGTAACCATGTTGCATGTTGCTGAGTTGGAAAGCATGTAGCATTACGGTCTAAAAAAATTGAGGAAACTTTATAACGATAATGCGGTGTAAATGCTAGTATAATCTGGCCTAATATAATAGTGCCAACACTAATAAATGCATGGGATAGTTTGAATAAGTGATTATCGACAGCATTTTTTCTTCGAAAAATTTCAAAAATTAAACCTCATTTGGTTATGCATGATTAGGAGTGATTCCTTCTAGTCCAGTATCGGCATTATGAGTGAAGTAAGCTTCCTGAACTAGACACACAATTGAATATCATACGCCATGTTAAAAGACGACCTAGGAAGGCTCTTCTCTTAAATGTATTTAAGAGTGAGTCCGAACTCACTAATGTCATCAAAAGCCTTCGGTCAATTTTGTACTTAATCAATTGGAGGTTAGCTTTACGTTTGTAGCCGTCTTCTTTCCATTCTTTCATCGTCACATTTCGATTGATCACTCATTCTTTATAAATAGCAACAATACGATTCTCAAGCTCTGGTTCCCAAGTGTTCACACTTCAATAGGTATTTAGATTCGTCAAATCTGAGTTCCTAACAGATATCTACGACTAATCTGCTAGGTTGCTTCTCAGGAATTTTGTCAATCGGAAGCTTATCATTCGCCATCTTTTTTTATGAACTTGTAAAGTTCTGGGAGTAAGTCTGATTACTGAACGATGCCATTTTCTTGATTATACCACATATACGCAGGATATATATTGAAAGATTCCATATTGATGCATGGTGTCAAACAGCTCGATACTACTCGGCAGTTCAAGATTATGGTTGGGCTCAACACGATACAATGCCCAGTCTTCAGTCTATAAATTCATGGGACGAATCAAAGTGAGGAGTCTCTTCCTCTAGTTCAGAAACCACACCATCAAAGAGATAAGTTTTCTGAATTAGGGTATAATAGTTTGAATCCAATATCATCTAAAGACTTCCCGTTAATCATACATACGGTTGACGGTTAGCTTCCATTCTTTCAGCGATACATTTAGATTCATCAGTTCAATGCATACTCGAACCCAAATTTAAATTAACAGGTTTCTAGGGTTCTCCATAATGCATTTTAGATGCTTACATTATCCGAAAAGAAAAAGACCAGCATGGAGGTTGTTATTTTATAACAGTTTGGGGTTTTCTGGACAGGGAAGCTTGCTCATAGAATCCACGCCCTCCGGAGTAATGCCATCAATCTCCGAATCGAATATTAGCGGGAACAATACGTTTCAGAAGATACGATATCGTTTATTGCTCAAAGCAGATAAACTAAAATTGTTGTTCGAGAGTTGGATCCTGACGTCGGATTGTGACCGACTGGTACAATGACTCCTTAAACAGTTTATGGGCCACTGTATAAAGTGATACATAGGGATGATATAGATGAGGTTGTACTCGAGATTTTGAAGTGTTTAATCCTAAGTTCAGATATTTATGGGACGAATTAAAATGGAGGATTCGAGTCAAAAACCCGGTACCATCTAACATTAGTGATCTGAAGATTGTGGTCTCTACCTCTAATTCAGAATTCACACCATCAAGAGGATAAGGTTCCTGAATTGCCGAATAATCTGTGTTTATATTGTAGAGTGAGTTCAAACCTATTATCATCAAAAGATTTCCGGGTGATCATACATTTAGATTCATCAGTCCAATGCATATTGGTAACAATATTAGGATTTTCAAACTCCGCGTTCGCCATACTGAAAGATGCTGACATCATCCGCTAAGTAAGATCCAACATTGAGGTTGTACTCGTAATTTGTTCACAGTTCGGGGTGTTCAAACACCTGTGTAAGCACTTGTGGCGCAATGTATCAAAACCTTAACTCAAGATGATAAATAATGCAGACAAGCTAAAATTGTTGTTCGAGAGTTGGATCCTGATTATGACCGAATGGTACAATGACTCCTTAAACAGTTTATCATCCACAGTATAAAGAGGTTAATCATTATTGACACTCTACAATCGTGTACACAACTTTAATAGACTTTGACACATTCCACCCTCCCAAAACCTAGACAAAACATGTCAAAAAATACTCTGCAACCATATTTCCATTACCGCGATTAAATAATTATATTTTACGGGAATCGATCGAAAAAAAAAATAAAATAAAATAAAAACTTATCAGACGTTTAAGTACTCTCAAGTTATAAAAAAAATAAGCAAAATACATAATTTAATTTGACAACAACAACGATGGTAGCAGCAGCAACAACATAAATACATAAATAAATAAGAAAATTTGTGTCAAATATGCCAATCATTTTCAATCCCTACGTTTATTTATTTACTTTATTATATATATGTGTGTGTGTGTGTGTAAGTTTATTGTGCTTAAAGCTTATACCAATTTAAAAAGGTGTCGCAAATTGTCATAAAATGAACACCATCAAACACAAAAATTCATAAAGTATTCGAGCTTGTGTATAAACGAGTACGTCTCACTGTTCGGTATATGTGTTGTTGTTTGTGTGATGTCGTGTGTCTTGTTGTGTATATTTCCACTTTGAACAAACTCACTCGAACTTTTTTTTTTTGTTTTTTGTTTGAGCTTTAGTGTATTTCAACATTGTGATGTGTGCTTTTGTGAGATTTTTGGGTAACTGTGACACGGAAATGTACTGAAATTTTATACCCTTAACACAAAAGGGATGTACATTTATATATATTTGCTCCTTATACAATTGTGTTGGGTGTTCATATTTCTTCGTGATTTTTACCTCAACACATTTGCGAGATGTAAGGCGTTAAGGGATAAGAAAATTTTGTTCACACACAAATAAGAAAAAAATTTATGTAAAATGGTTAAGTGAATTTTTTTTATTTATATATTACAGGGATGAGAAATGGTAATTGAAGACAAAATATATGAAGTTAACAATAAAAAATATGTATAGACATAAAGAAGGATGCAAAATCGGTGTCTCATACCATATGTACACTCACGAGCAACAAAATCGACTCAAAGCTCCGCACGTACAAAACTTTTGAAACCTGAACAAATCTTAACCAATTTCATTCGTTGTTTCCACAAAATCACTCTTCCAAATTTGCGGCAGAAGCAGAGCGTCCAAGACGGCCCGAAAATGACAGGATGAAACCGTAAAGAGCGGCATGAATGTGCTTGGAGAATGTATGACCACTAAACGATGAACGATTCTCTTGGATCATGAAGTTCTCTACGCAGGATAAACACACACACACACACACACATATATATATATTATGTATACATAAATATATATATATATATATATATATATATATATATATATATATATATATATATATATATATATATATATATATTAATATTTGTATATGTATATATAGGGTGTCTCACCATTGCTGCAGAAACGGTCGCCACCATAGCTAAGGAGCTTTTCCCGCTTCATGTGCGAGCGAACTATAAGTTAATACAGCCACAAGAATTTTTACCATTTACTAAGGAAGAACTAGACACTGGAAAGAGAAAGCTGAAAGAAAAGTGTAAGACTATTCTGAGATCCCACCAGAAGCGGTCAGATTGCATCTTACGTCCACCCAAAAAGAATCTTGGATGTTAAAAATCAAGCTTTTAAAAATGAAGAATTTCCACGCATTTGGAAGATAGCTAGACTTGGTTTACTTAAACTAGAGGGGAAACCGGATGGGTTGACGAAGTCAACAAAGCTGGTTGACTTGCAGAGAACCAGTTCGGTTTTCGAGCGGCGTGTTCTAATGTATATATGCTATAGCGGAGGTCATGAGGTTTTACGATAAACCAACTGACGGATCTAAGCACACATGGCGTATCTCAATAGGAGAACCTCTAAACTAACGGAATGCATTCAAGTAAAATAGCCCAGCTTAGGGAGTAAATCCAGCAAAATCTTGAAGAATGTGAAGTGAGCCTGAGTTTAACGAAGGATCTTCAGAGCTATCTGAGTAAACGAGAAATCATTGTAGAATCAACGGGCGTAGCTTCTCAGATGGAGGTTACGAGTGGTGTACCACAAGGTTCAGTTTTAAGACCACTGCTCTAGAATATTCTTTATGACGGTGTTCTCAGAAGTCCCTTGCCCGAAGACTCTAGATCGAGGCACTTATATAATGGCAGATAGACGGATGATTTCACCTATGGAGTTTTATAAAGGAGGAATAAGTATAGTACCAACAGCAAAATTTAGGTACTTGCGGGTGTGGTTATGGACCTTCGATGAAGCTTTTAAGAGCACACTAGACAAACAGTGGTAAAGACGAATAGAACAACAACTAGCTTCGATTATTCGACAGCACTGGCGGACCGAGCACAAGTAAGAGAAAATAACTCTTCTTGGTAATCACATCAATCATATATAGAATGGGGTATCCGTATGAATCCGAGCATTGGGCACTGCATATAGTCACAGTACTGAGCGGGACTCCTAAGGAAGGCGCCAAACAAGAAATGAATGAACAATGGCAGAAACGATGGGAGAACGCAGACACTGCGTCGTGGACTTGACAACTGATTCCTATAAAGTTAAAGAGTGTGGGTGTGGCGTAAGCACGGTGAATTCAACTTCTACTTAACGCACTTCCTATTCGGCCATGGTTGTTTTAATAGCTATTTCTGGAAAATGATTTCATTCAAATAGGACCCGCGGTGACCTTGGCGTGCTACATTCGGTCGAACCAATTTCTGACGTAATCATTTCGATTGAGAATGTGGCCATCGTATTTTTGACGCAGTTTCACTATTGTAACGCCTGAATTGTGGCATGGTGCATTTTGCTGTAACCAAAAATGATCCAAACCAAGATCTTTAAGATATGGCCAGAAAACAGATGTTTGACGCACATTTGACGCACCAAAAAGTAACTCCCAAAGGAGGCATTGACATATCCTTGTGGATTTTCCAATCTCCAAATGGAGCAATTTTGTTTGCTTACGAACCTACCGAGATGAAAATGTGCCACGTCTGAAAGTTTTTTCGACCAAAATTCTACTCAATTTCGAGTTTGTCGCAGGAATACACAGTGAATCGTTATCGAAGCGGATGGTCACGAGGCTTCAACTGCTGGTTCCTATTGAACTTTATAGAGCCACAATCCAAGGTAAAAACGCAGAATTCGTTGCATGGAAGACCAGCTGATGTTCATTTTCGATACACGCCGACGAATGATGTTCTCGGCCTTGGGCGCATATTTTCAGCCACCACGGTGATATTTCCGGCTGAATGAATACGACAAGCATTATGAATACTCATTTTGTACGAGATTTTTAATTGCCTTTGTTGTAAAAGTAATCATTTTCCAGAGCCTAAATAACCGATAATATCGATTATTTGGAGACATGAATTGGGTTGAACTGGAGACGATGCAGTGTTCAGCCCTCAGTCCAAACATGTATGGTCTTAAACAGAACAACTTAAACCGAGGTATCTAATCCGAGGTGTGTTAATTTATAACATCAGTGATCTGATGAGCAGTGGTGTACATTCCTCCAAGTCGTTGTAAAAACCTTAATCAGGTTAATGAGGAGAACCTCATGCGGCATAATGTAGATGCAAGGTGGAGGGAGCAACATTCAATATTAGCCATTAAAATGGTTTTTATTGAAACCATTGAGCTTGAATTGAGCGCTGAAGATTTGAGTCGATTTACTTGCTCGATAGTGTATGATGGTTCACGTGCGCTTTTCCTTGTACACGAACAACAGGAAACAATTGTACGATTTTCATAACCTATAAAATATGTAAAACATCTACATTTATATGCGATATCACAACGATGAATCTGGCAAGTGAACTGTTAAGATTATACTTGTGTTCGCCATATATGTACATGCATTCCTGTATACATCAGAAAAGAAATGAAATTCGTTTTATGTATTCGAACAAATTTATAATTTATTTGGTCTGGTGAGTTGTAAGGTGGATTTGAAATTGATAAGAAAATCATTTATTTATTATTGAATATGTTTTCGAACAAACAACATATGCTTATCAAATTCTCGATTTGTTTATTTAATTTAATCGCTTGTTTACTGGATAGAATTTGCATATTTGTGACGTTTGAATAGCTGGTTTTATAATAGTTTGTAGATGGTTAAGAAAGCTATTAGAAACATCCCCATTATTAGGGTACAATTGGATAATAGATAACTACATACGAATGTGACCTGGAAGCACACAAAACACCCTATAAGATAGAGCTTTAAGCACTTTAATTAACATTGGGTGGACTGAAGTGGAATACACAATTTGAAACCAACGGCTGGTTGATTCGGCAATTTAGCTTTCAAATATTCAGTACACACCTCACCTACCAACACAGGCTCATCCCACATCCCACATTAGGCAGCATCCCACATTAGGCATGTAATCAACCATTCCAAACCACACATTCACCATCGAACTGGAAGTGACCACAAATCTAAAAATTGAATGATGTATCGAGTATCTAACGATAGTTTTTATTCCAATTAGACCGAATTCACAAAGTTGATGAAACAATCTAAAACACTGTTTGACTTATTTCTTGCGATGATTAAGACTACGATCGTCTGTAGGATTTCAAAACTAATGGTACGTCCCATTTTTAGTGTTATTACTATATATAGGCTGGCATGGGGTAATGTAATGCACAAATGGATTACGTTAGGAAGCCGTTCGTAATTACATGGTGCAAAAAACACTTGTCCATTCTATGGCTCTATCGAGATTCGCATCCGATCTCCTCCACTCAATCTGCCGCAGCTTTAACCACCACACCATTTGGTTGGTAAGAATCATCATACATTCGATCAGATTTTTCATTTAACTTAACCATTCGTATTGAGCAAGTCTTCTTGAAGTATTTTTGCCTTATGCACACCTTCAATTGTCTTGATAATTGTGCTTTCGTTTGGTAGGATTATGAGTATCTTATGTCGCAGTATGACCTTAGGATCTGGGTTGGGACCTTTGAGCTTAATAATATTCTTCCATTAATGTCTCAGATTATTCCGCATCCACTACCAATATAAACTTTGGTGTTCTTCACCCCAAGATGGAATCAATTCGTTTTGATATCATTTTTAGATTGTGCAACATCATGACATTCAGTCTTGATACCTATAGAACTGTAGGTATGTGATGTTGTGTTTAGTTTGAGATGTTAATTACCGACTTGTTATAGTGAAGCTTTTATCTTTCACTAGATCCCAACTAAATTTTCAACTTATATTTTCCAACCGCAATATTGCTTTTGTGTAAAGCTTTCTTCGGCTGATCATTCCTCGAGATGGTGATCATGTTTCGTCTTAGCTTTATAATTGAACCAATCAAGTTCAGTATCGTAGACTAGTTGTTCAAAAACAAGAGGAAACCACCATCACCGATTATTATGAAAATGTGCCCGGTTTTTTGGAACATCTCAATGGGGTCGTCCCTATAAGAAAATTTATAACGATATTTAATTTGTATTAAATAACAATAACAATGACGTCATTACATCAATCTACGGACAACAATGCAATCATCGAATCAAATAATTATAAACAATTAGTTTTTATTTCGAAATTCGTATATATTCCCAATTTGAGGTTTTCTAATTTTCCGATCCATTATGTAATTTTGATTTTATTTCCATCCAATTATTCATCCATTCTATATCGTAATCATACCAATATATTATTTATTAATTTTTCATATCTAAGATATTTATTTGATTATAACAGCACCAACAATAACAATGGAAAAATATATAAATTAATAACAATAATTATTATTTTTCCATACTCGTATATAAGCACGAGGCGAAAGCATACCAAAGCTCTCTCCATATATATAGTATACCATCATTGGGTTGATGAAAAATAGATAACTTTTTTATTTATTTGGTGTTCAGTTGGTGTGAGGGAGTAAAACGAAATTAATTTTCATATATACATGAAGCAGTACAACCAGGAAAAATACCAAACAGCACGAGGTTGAGGTTTGGGGTATTGTTTATGTATATTGTATTGTTGTCAGTACGTATAAGCAGTGATTATGATCAGCCAACAAATATAAAATTACCATTCGTATAATTTTCGAACAATTAATTTTGTAATTATTTTAATATATATTATTGGGAGACAACAACAGTGTGGTATCAGTTATGTGTACTAATCAGATTTGTATGTTAATGGTTGGAAAAATATAATTCGCGATTTATAATTTGAGCATGATTTGGATTTTTAATTTATTATTATTGTTAAACAATGTTTGGTGGTAAGATTACGAACTACAATGAAAGAAGTGTAGGAGGATCCCGATATAGCCAAGATAGAGAAGCCGGTTACACTAACTCCACCAACGGATCAGATGACATCAATGCTGAAAACACAATAATAACTCAACAATAAAAGCAGCAATGATGCTTTTACCCAGCTCATGAAGAAATTATAAACGCGTCTGTATAAGCGTACCCAGTACCAACTCTCTATATGATTCTAGATACCGATGTCAGTAATGTGGGAACTGAGGGTGTTCTACCACAAAGCGCTGGATCAGGTAAGAGAATAGTGGTGTTCTTCAATAAAGTGATACCAAAGCTGGAGAGTATAATTGCGTTATTGGAATATAACTATTGGTTGTCATTAAGGCAATTAAACACTTGGGTGACCAGCCGTTTCTAATAAAAACAGATCATGAAGCTCTTATATGGTTGCTCTAGTTTAGATACTCAGAAAGTCAACTGGTAAGATGGATTGTGGTGTTTCAGCGCTGTCACATCACAGTGGTGTATCACTAACCAAGAGCACACGCCTCAAGCAACTTCCTAATCGTTAAGAATAAATGAGCTTAAGTTCTTGACTTGACAGTGAATATAATACAAAACTGTGTGAACAATTTGAAAGTTCTATTGAAAAAGTCATGGAAAATATCAAGATAAATGGGTCAAATAGTTTGCTCGAGATGTATACATCAGTGAAACAAACCCTAAACGAATGCAGCAAAAGTTGGTAGCTTTAAAGTGCACAGTAAGATTATACTCTTTATGATCTGTCTGGGAATACGATATAGTTATTGTTTTTGCACAATTGAAAAGTATACGGAGCAAATCATGTTATGATTTTATCTAAAAGACTTTAATCAGACGTATAGGTCATTATACCATTTACCTATAGTAAATGGTATAATGATCTGTACACAATAATGTAACACTAAACGTTTGACGAATATGGATCAATCTGTGTAATGAGTTTCCTGAGATGGCTTTCTTTAGACTTACAGGTTATTATACCATTTATCCATAGTAAATGGTATATTGACATGTAAACAATTATAACTGTTAAATGTAAAACCAAAATCGCTAGGCAAATATGAAGCAATCCACATAACAAGTTTTTGGATAATGGATTTTCTCAGATTTACAGATCATTATACCATTTACCTATAACAAATGGTATATTGTCCTGTACACAATAATGTAACACAATAACCGTTCAGCGAATACGGAGTAATGACTTTCCTAAGATGGTTTTATTAGACTTAACGGTTAATATACCATATATCTATAGTCGCCGGTTGTAGCTAAATGGTTACGAGAGTTTCTCATCACACCGCGGTCTGGAGTTCAATTCCCGCCGTCGACCAAAAAAATAAACATGCCACCGGATGACATAAACTGCGTTTGCGTATAAAAACATTCGTTGGGCTGACTATCTACAATGTGCACCAATACGTTCAATTGGTTGAGACGCGGTAAGGGTCGCCATAAATCGTTATTGTTAAATGTAATAACGCCAGAAAACAATTGTTATTGTTAAATGTAACACAATTACCGTTTAGTAAATATGCAGCAATTCAAATAATGAATTTTTGGAGATAGGCTTTCTCGGCCTAACAGGTCATTATACCATTTACCTATAGTCATTGATTGACTGACACATAAAAAATTATCATGAGGTATACCGATATGATTTTTCAGACTACAGGTCATTATACCATTAACCTACAGTAAATGGTATAATGACCTGTAAGTCTGTGATATAGTAAATAATGTAATCGTGCATCTATAACTTGCATGTTTTGGCACCATATAAAGCTTTGCCACTGAACTGAAAAGGAAATGATTTTTAGTATTTTGTATTCATCTATGTATCTGCAACCTAACCGCCGTATATACATGTTCGGTTTAGTTTTAATCGATAAATTGGTTATAAATTTTCATTTTTGATTCTATCAATAGTTTTAGCTCCCTCAAACAATACACATACACACACACAATATTCCGACTTCCTGTTGAAAACATCCAAGCTAAACTATTCAACCGAAACTACAGTATATAACATATATAGAGTATACCAGGCTTCCGGTTGATGAATAAAAGTTATTACTAATTTTCCTTCCTATTTATTGTACTATACAACTATATGATAGTGATGCTGGTTTACTGTATAGTACGTGTGGCATGATATGGATGAGAAAAACTAATTTTTTTTTATCTAAAACTTAGTTTTCCATACATATTCGTTACAATATTGTAATCTAACTGAATACTTTCCTCTTTAATTATTATTTTGTTTTAAATAAATAAATTTATTTGCTATAAAATGTACTTTCTATTACCCAATTCCCGCACTTGTGTACGATACAACATATTCTGATTTAATCTCGTATCAGCAAGTGCTAATATTTGCATAATATATGTACATGCACTCGTTTTATGTAGCCAAACAACCTCATAAATTAGTTTATGGTTGTGTCAGCATGTTGACAGTCAAGTGGTAACCGATATGATGTGTATGAGCTCAAATCACAAATAAATAAAATCTTCGTCACGTACTATATGGAATTCAATTTGGGCTAATTGAATAGATGAGAGATCGTGTCCATTCCTTTTCCATATACTCTTACGTATATTCGTCTATGTATGGATGTATATAATCGTCCCCCAAGGATGTGTTGTTTTGATTTCCTCGATGACCAATTTTTATGTATCCAACTATTATAACCGACAGTCTCTCTAACATAATTTAATCTATATTGACGTCATTATATTAGATTATGATGAAGTTTTTGTAAATTGCTCGATGTTGGGCTGAATATAAAACGAATTTGGATTATTTCCTTCTTTCTCCAATGAAAGGTATCACCCTTGAAATTAGGCCAAAATGTTGGTTGTTTGTTAATACGATATACTAGGACCTAAAAGTATTTTACACCGCATTGCCTGAATTTAGACTAAAGGAATGAAAATGACCTCTTGGATATAGACATGCAATCATTAGAAAAACTTCCAGTTCAATATATCCAGTTCTTTATATATTAGCATTGAATCGTGACGGGGGATGAGAAGCGGATTCACTACAACAAACCCAACGAGCATCAACAGACAAACCGAATACTCAAAGCTGTGCATATGGTACGATCAGTTTGGTCGGATCAATCATCTACTCCATTCTATCGAAACCAGCACAAGAGAACGTGATCAAAAACATTATGGTTAATTTTGTTTCTCTTGGCCTGACCTAGTAGCACTTCACTGCTTACCAAGAAGTAAAAAATTGGGGTGAATCTTGAATCATCTCTTATATACTTTGAATAATATACAATGTACCAATTTTTCTAAAAAAAGCTTCCAAATTATAACAGCAAATCTCAAAACTTATTTGTACTCCCAATACAGCTGGGACAAAAATTTTGGTGCATACGCAAGATAGTGAAATCAATACTCGAGTTTGGCCGTCAATAAAGCAATTCTTACCAAATGCCACCATAAAATCTTGTTGGATTGATGACTTTATCCTTTTAGTTCTGGTATGGTCGATTAAGCCTATATGAACTATGTACTTAAACAGACCGTAATGGATTGGTTTCTTCTAAACATCAGTCGTAGCTAAAGCTCAATTCTTATAGTTCTTTTGTATTATGTATGGCAAAATGTAAGTCTCTGAATCATCTATTAAATATTGGCTATTTGAATCAAAGTTTGATGCAAATTTTGTTGCAACTCGTGGCGTCCAAGCAAGCAAACTCTTGCTACACTCTGGGGATTTTAGAAACATAGGGCACTAATCTTGTTTTTGTCGTCATGTACGGGCTTTCAGTAGCATTTGCTTATCATTCACCACTTACTCCTTTCACGTGGTCTCGAGGTATTTTTTTTGCATGCTCTTGTGATTTTCACTGCGGTAATCGGTGTCTCCTGAACCATTTATGTGTTTAGGTTTCTGTGTCTCATAATTGTTTCCATACGTGTTTGTCTTTGATTGGAGCAGTACGAAGTCTTCACTCTGTACGGGAAGGGTACTGAATTCGGTGATGTAAATGACTTATGTGTTTTGTGTAAAATTTTGCTCGATTAAGTGTTTTAACGAAAGTGATTCTAACTATCTTATTACTGTTTCTGTTGTGGCCCTGCGATATTAAAACTTTGTTTTATCTTCACAATACTTATATTGATCATTGCCTCAGTAAAAGGGACAGGGTGGAAATCATGGACTGAGCCAACCCAGCCCAACGAACAACCGCTACGTATAAAAAAGTACGAGTCTTTATACTTTAAATGGGATAGTATAGAATTAGAAACCTCATTAGCTTAAATTTATCACCCTGCAAAATACTCTCCTATCGCAATTTGAGCAAGAATGTACATATATGTTCATTATATAAAATTATGCAACGATCTATATGCAAATATCTGCGTTACGCTGAAGATTGGGGTTGTGGTGCTACACTCTAGTAAACGTAATTCGAACTAAGGCAAGAGTCGACTTTCCAGTACTCATTTGATCTGAGCAACGTCGGACTAATGTGTTTTTATCTACCAAAATTTGAAAAATTACCTCACCGGAGAACAAGATCTGTAAAATACAAAATGGCACTGTAATGACTCCAGTTCGTAACAGTCTTTGGTTTGGCAATGAACGATCAGGTTATCTTCAGCCAAGTGCATCTGGACTGTCCTTTTGGAAGATGTTGATTCGATCGATATTTGTCATCGTAGCAATACTTTTTTTACGATTTTGAAGACAAGTGTCCTTGACACGATCTGCTTTTGGTGGCAGGCTTTAATCGACCGTTATTTTAATCTGGTTGGCTTCTGACTTCGATTTGACCAATACGAAATAACCTCATTTTTGACATAAGGCTGACACTGCCAGTGCTGCCACTTTTCAAAAGCTATAGTAAATTCAAAAGCACAAAAGAAAGCAGCCAACTTAAACTAGGGCGGTAGAGGGCATATACCCTAACTCGTTCAAATTTATTTATTACTACATTTTAAGAATATATTTAGTTAGTGAAAACGTGATTTCAATAAAATTATAAGTATAAATTCGAAACTGCATCCACCCAATTCACCTTTCACCTATATAAGCTACACATAAACAAAGTTCAATGCCTCACCTGACTCTATATACACAATATTACAGCCAATATATCCAATTTTCACCAATACCTAATAAATACTCTAACTATAATATTCTAAAATTATTATTTATAAGCACGTGTACCAACCACACAGCATCGAATCCTCAACAAAATAGCATAATCGCTGCTAGAGAGTATTAAAACTAAAAGCAAATAATTAAATCGTATAAATATAATTATTTACCAAATTAAATTTACCAGATTGAAATTTATCCAAATATATGTTTAGTTGTTGCTAGAATCTAAACTATATACATAGCTATATGTATGTAGCATAAACTCTCGTACACATTAAATCATATCATAATATTCTAGTCATGCTCTCTTATTACATCTATAAAGCAATATATAGTGTACACTCGACATACCATATAGCATGTATATGTCGGGATATGTACATGAACAGATTTGTATCCAACATTCCCTCTCGATTTCGTTCGCTATGCGAACACAGTTCGGTTCATCACGTATTACGATTAAACCATAAAAATCATAACGAAAATTAACCTCAAAAATCATATTAAATTATGATTTGGTTGTTGTTGTTAATATGTTCAACATTACATAATATACGACATAATCATGCAACGTGAATGGTATGTATGATAATTATACTTGTACATATATGTATGTATGTTAGTGGATGGACTCGATTTACATAAGATTTGATGATTATATAAATTTTCATTATGTGCTGTGGGAAAATCGTGACATTTTCTTTTTTTTTTCATCCGGTGTTGACACACATTCAAGAAACGTATGATGTACTGGGGATTTAGTTTAAAAGGTTTTTGGTCGTAAAGTGAATTTTATATAATCGAGTGGTGCAACCCACTATATACTCTTATATATACGACGATAATTTGCTTCTTGGGTTCCGTAATTTAGTATCTCTTTGTCGATCTATAAATATTCAAGGTCTCAGTCAGACATTGAGCTAAACGATCACATTTATAGTGAGGAGCCCTGAGTCGAACCCATTCATTAAATTTAGAAAAACCAGATAGTCTGGAAATCCAGCATCTTTAGAAGAAACTTTCAGACCTTGCCACTCGAAATTTTCTTCTTTGTACTCACCTAAGCGATCGCATTCTCGAGACAGCCAAATAAACTGAATCTGTGTTATAGATGCTTGGCTAGATATTAATCTTGTTGATGGCGTTGCCACCTGGAAATTACGCAACCGATGGAATGTACAAATGGTTCGTCGATAGGCTGGCTTTTGTGTTCCATCTTAACCAATATTAATCCACACTTGGGTCACTGACCTTCCGGAAGAACCTTAAACGAATATCGGCTTTATGGCTCCCAATGTTTTCATCTAGGGTTGAAATATCGTTCGACACAGATGAGAGATTAGTCGCCAATCCATTGTTATTGAGAGAATTTATTTTAAGACAATCTAAGTACCGTTTCCCTTTTACTGTCATTACTATGGCATCTTTGTTTGTAATAAAACCGGTAAGTTTGCTATTCCACACACAGTTTCAATTTTCATTCGGAAACCTTACCTACTTGATGGTTCAGTTTCGATAGTTAATACTTCCAGAGCTAGAATGGTTTGTAAACGCTTATGATTCCATAACACTACTTTCATCTGAGAACTTTACATGTCTTGTTACTTGGCAGATTGTTTACTCTGTTTGACTATTAAAGATAGTCTGGGTCGAACTCTTTAATTTTGTGTTTGCCTGCTTTTTAACTCATTTCGCCAAGAGGTGATTGCCGTCAGAGATTGACGAATGATATTGTCACCTCTGCTCAAGTTAACTATTTGTGAAATATTCTCTCAAGAGCTTGCTTATTTACTCGAGTCATTTCAACAGCCTTTGACATTTTTTTCCACTTTTTAACCTTTTTTAACCTTTTTTTTAACCAGAAAACTCAAAATAAACCATTTTAATGTTGTATTCTGAACTGTCTAAGGAACACTGCCAGAAGGTTAAAATATTGCCGGGAAATATTATCTTCAGGCTAATTGGGATAACTTCTTAGCTGCACAAAAAGTATATAAATAAGAGTTACGTTCCACCTGGATAATTTTTTGTGGCGAAACGAATGGCTGTAGTTAACAAGACTCTAGGTATGAAGGTTATTGTCTCTAAAATGGAAGTAGGCAACTTTCTTCTTTCTATTCTTTTTCCGGGTCGTAATACCATCATAACCATACGAAACCACCATCGTCAAGTAGACGCATAGGAATACTCGAAGTTGAAGGTTCTTCTGCAAAGGATACCTCTAGGAAGGTGTGCTTTCACCTCTATAGTGCATCTGGTCATTGACGAAGTTTTTGTTCAACTTTATGAGTCTGGTTTCATCGCTCCAACTTATACGCTGACGATCTGATTCTGAAATTAGTAGGCAACAACTAAAATGTCGGATCAGATTTTACATAACACGCTTTTCTAATTGAAGAACAGTAGTGTCAGCATAAGGGGGTTTATTTGTAAAGCCGTCTAAAACTGAATTGGTTATATTTATGAGGCAAAGAAACACTGCAGAGAATTACTACACGAAGTTTTTTATAAGCTAGTTCAACTGAAGAGTACTGGTTTCTATACTCACAGGTCATGGCAATTTCAAAAATCGTGAACATCACATTTATCATTGATGACATGTGTGACAAATGCACGTTTTGTTGTCAACTCGAATGCTATATACAGTTTCCTACACAGTGTATAACGTAACATCTTGTTTATTATCTAACCTTTGGAAAAAGCTTAGTAATAAATGCATTCAAAAATGATTTGTTACAAATGAATTCACTGTGATTATGAAATCTCGATTTAATTCGAGATACTGTAATGATATAGATAAAGCTCCGTTTTTGAAAAATAACATGTTTAAAAATTTTATTAAGTTTACGTCTGTTAAGCTTATATTTTAAAAATCTTCAAAAGCTCTCAAAATAATATAAATAATAGCTTTTAATAACAAAAGCTAAACATCCTAAAGCTCTGGTAAGAACATCCTTAAGCTCTAGTTTTGAAAAATTAAATATTTTACAGTATTCTAAATTTAAATACTGATCAATTCAAAAAGCTCATATTTTAAAAACCTGAAAAAGCTCTCAACATATTATGTATTATACTGAATTTCTACAATTCATTATCTTTGAGGCTGATTCGATAAGATTTTAATAAAACATCTAAAAGCTTCTTATATTAAATTTCGAAAGCTTTTAATATGTCATTATAATAGTTCAGCTTCTGTAAAAGTGATATGTAGTGCCATTTTTATCAATGTTTTTCAACTTTATATTCTGAGGCAGTTTAAACTGTCAGACTTATAATCTTGGAGGTTTAAAGCTCTCTTTATTAAATGTAAACTAGTTACTGTGAATGTAAAAGTATTGTTTTAAATAAATGCTGAATATAATTATTACTCGATCTTAAACTTTAATATACTATTCTACAGTGCAGTCAAAATATGTTAGTTATTTCAAATTACTTTAGGATAAATTTAAAGCTTTTAAGCTTTGGTTATTGATGAAATGTTTTTATTTATTATAACAAAATTTTTAAGAGTTCTCAAGCCAAATATTTGAATCAACCGTAAAAGCTCAAATCGTTTAAAAAAACTAACTGAATAAAAAGCTCACCAGAAATACTTTTCCGTATACTTAATAATATGTTTATTGACATAGACTTAATATTTTTGTTACGTTCATATATAAGGAGTAACAACAAAGCTTGCAATTTTATCAACTCAGTAAACACACTCATCCGAGAAAACGAACTTGTGAATTTAGCATATAGTGTAAGTTCTATTTTATTCATAGTCATCTTGAAGAGCTTTCTAAAATAAAATAATTTATGCACATTTGATTTTTCGTTTGTATATAAATAAAATAAATTTTATGATGAGTTGCTAATATGCATATCGGGTAACACTATCTGTACAATTGTGTATGTATAATATATACACACACGAGAGTAAAATCAATTTTTCCACTTCAATTTGCTTTTATTCATAACAACTTGTTTGTGCGACACAAAATACATGAATAAAAAACTTTACCAATTTACATAATAATCATGACTACATAACTATAAAATAGGAAGCAGACAGTAGTAACCATTGATCCGCGAACGAGTTACTACTTATATACTCCTTAATTACGAGATCAAGAGTTTGAACTATATTTCTCTCGTGATTAAGTAGGATTTGGTTCTTTGGTATATTTTCATTCTGCCCCACAGTTGATGAAAGCTTACGAAACACTGTCATATCTCGTACACATGTACATATATATAGACGGCACAAACCTCATAAATTGCACAATATAAAATTGTGAAATTCATTCAATTTACATATTAATGTGCTCGACTATAAAAGAAAACCGTACTCATTATTCATGATTTCTTATCTTATCTAACAATCTCTTCATCACGATATACACTCTGCATACTCATCTCACATAGTAAAAAATTTAAATAAAATCAATAAAAAATTAAATTACAAATCAATTTTCACAAACTATGTACTCCAATATAAATGATGAACACAAACTATAGACAAGTAGAAAAAAAAACGATAATAAAACTTTAATAGATCAAATTAAAAACATTTTAAAATTTTTATCATCATTATTCATTCAATAAAAACTTGAGCTTTTTGCCATAGAATGAGGAAAGATAAAAGAGGAAAATTTATTTATATATAAGATGAAATTATCCTTTAGAGACACAGCAGTATGGAATAAAAAAAATACAAGCAATTTAAAATCATGTTGCACTAGTGTCTTCCACACTGCGCGATATGACATGATGGCATCGTTGTTGTTGCTATATATGTGTACAAAATATTAACAGCTTTTATAATTTATTTGTCTCCGGTGTCTAACAGCGCTGACACAACACAAATAAATAGATAAGAGTTATTAGATGACTGGATTTAGGCGTTGATAAATGTTTTTTTGTAATAACATAAGAGCTTTTGTAAAAAAACTTTGAAAAAGATTTAAAATTGGTAATTTTTAGCACTAGATTGAGTAGCACGAGGACAACTACATCCAACTATATGGTGTTCAATCTACTCCTATTCTTCACCTTTTTTTATGTTTTCACCTTCTTCAGTGAATATCCTCGGCTACAATACGTATAAACTCCTATCGAAGGATACATATTTGAAGTGTGACTCAATTATCTATTTGTGGCCTGAAAAGATTTCCACTGACGTACTTTAAATGCTTCAAAATATTGAGTTACAACCCTGGCTAGATTTGATTACGAGTTTAAGTCTTACATACTAGGAACTTAAGTTAGAACCCTTGAAGATGCTTATAACAAATCCCAAAAGCTTTCGACATTTTCATTATATTTTAAATTTCATTCTTTGAGGCAGTTAAAGCTATAAATATAAACATATAATATTTGACGTTAAAAGCTCTCTAGATCAAACGATTTAAAAATCAATATTTTGAAAAGCTACAAACTGTGCAACTTACAGTTAAAAGCTTTAATTAAAGATGCAAATAAATTTTTGTTCGGATCCTTAAGCTTTAGCAAACTATGATGAACAATATGATGAAAGCTTTGGTTTAAGAGTTTAACTTTAAGCTTTAAGAACTTCATTGAGTAATATGATTACAATCACTTCCAACTATATATACTGTTACCTAGAGTGATCTACAATATACTGCAATTCTCCACCGTTTACTGTCTTTATCACCAGTCGGAGCAGTATTTTTACTTTACTTGTGTATTACACATGGTCTCTGGTGAGGTTATGTTTTCACTTTTTTCCAGTGAAAATTTTCGGTATGTAGGATATAGCCAATACGGCCGCTATATGGTCGTCAGTACCTCCGTGTAAATATTGTTACACAATATACTTGAAAACTAGGGAATCTTGATTATATTACAACGAGTTTTTGCTTCAATAAGAGTTTTTGGGCTTCGAAGATTTTTTGTATGGGAAATCAACACACTGAAATTTTACATAGACGACTCTAAGCGAAATAGTAGTTCTGTTTCAAATTCAATCAACCATATATCGCAGCGTGTGCCTTGATTATGTGAGAATTATTGATGATGTCATGTATCTATTCTGACAATAAAATCACTGGAATCGGTTTTAATTTTGTCCAGGATGTCGTAGAGTTGTCACAGGCCTCTAAACTAGATGGGTGCATTTTTGAATATCCAGATTATACCCATGTCAATCGTTTTTTAGATACTACAGGACAAAGAAGCTAGCCAGGATTGGTTCTTCAACTGCTACCCGAAAGGGAAAATGTGGTAAACATAGAAAGGAGGAACATATGAAAGGTGAGTAACTTGCCCTGTGCAGTATTTAAAGTTTTTCTTGAATCTGTTGATGAATCAATGTGGTCGCTTTGTAAGCAACATAATCTTATTGGAAGGTTCACCCTTAGTATCGACCATTCTGACGATTGTAGTGTTTTTGTTCAAATATGTTATTGCTTTCGAATCGCGTCAGTAACAGTTGAAATTTATTTTATCCGTAATAATAGATACTCTTAACACACTACTTATTACTAGGATCAACATCAAGACTTCAGGTAGATCTATGCAGTACATATCTTTTTCAAATCGATACTATACATGAAGTGTGTTACGCAACGTTGAAAAAGTTCTTACAAAGTAATTGTATAGGTTGCTGTTCGATCTCACTTATTAATCTGTACTTATTAACGGTATGTTAATCATAGCGTTTACAGGTACTTAACACCTCTCTTGATTTATAGCGCGAATTACCGAATAACTATAGTTTCATTCCCAGAAGATGATTTATTTCTCGTCAATCATAGCTTTTTCGAGGTAATCTGGGAATCTTACAAAATTCTAACAATAAAACCACCTCATTTTTCTTAGGAACTCTTTTGTATGACTCTTTAATTCCTAACAGTGTTGATAATTAAACTAAAAGCTTAATCAGTTTTGGCATGTAGTTGTTAAGAACTTTTAGAGCTTTTCATAAGATAGCAAATGCCTAATATTGTGTAACATATTTATTAAATTTAAATGTTAACCGTTTAAAGCTTTTAAGCTCACCGTCCACTCACTATATTCTGTTCATGGCTTTCATGATTTAAATAACATAGCTTTGAGTTCCAGATTATCGAGAGAGAAATAATAATTCACGAGCTTTTGAGCTCATTCTTTACTCACTCTTTTCTCTCCATAGCTTTCATGATTTAAAATATATTGCTTTTTAAAAGTTGAAATGAATCTCAGCTTGGTGAGATATACTCAGCTTGGTGAGATCTATCGAGATATAACTGTCCACGGGCTTTTGAGCTCATCCTCCTCTCGCTTTATTCTGTTCGTAGGTTTCATAATTTAGGTAACAAAGCTTACCGAGTCCTAGATTGTCACAATATACAAGATTGTCGAGATATAAGTATACACGAGCTTTTGAGCTCATTATTCTCCATCCGTACAATTATGTTCATAGCTTTCACGATTTAAATTACAAACCTTTCTAAAAGTTCAAATGAGACCCAGTTTGTTGAGATATACCAGATTGTCGATATAACTACGATCCACGGGGTTTTGAGCTCATTCTCCACCCTCTCTATTCTATTCATAGCTTGCATGATTTGAATTACATAGCATTCTTAAAGCTTAAATGAGTCCCAGATTATTGAAATAAAACTATCGAGGTTATGATCTCATTCTCCATCCACTTTATTCTGTTTATGGCTATCATGATTTAAATTACATAGCTTTCTCAAGGCTTAAATGAGGCCCGGCAAATAACCTTTTCTAGAATATTGCAAGCATATTCAGATAAGTTCAATATGAAGCTTTTTCTAATATATTATAGATATAATAGGAAAAGTATTAAATCACATAACCCAATTTCCCGAATCGAACCCAAACGGCATGTCTTATCATTATTATTATTCTAATATGTGATAAGAATATAAAATAAAACATCATAATAAAATTAATATGATTTTCTTCTCTCCGTACACATATATATCTAGATAAAATATAAGATATCTACATAAGATTTATTGTGTATATAGGGAAGACAGAAAAACATATTTCTAGAAATTTCTAAAGCAAAAGTTTTATGTGATTATTATATTAAAATCAAAAATTATCTTAATTTTCCTTATTATTGTATTATCTTATTACTTTTATAACTCCATGGATTCATCTCATCATCAACACAATTAAAATCTCAAACGTATTTAAGATAAGACAATATTGGTTTTTCTCGTATTCAACTTGTACAAGACAAAGTATTTTGCGACTGTATACCAAATTAGCTGTTGTGTGGTTAAAAACGTTTAAAACCAATGAACCGAGCGGCCTAAAATCCAAAAATGCCAAAACTATATATTTCAAACCAATTTTCAATATTTTTCTATCCCAAATCAATTTTTATGTCTGGGATCGAAATCGAATTCGAATATTCTTCTTATATATATCTATGTACAAGTATATGTACTTATGTCTGACTTTTCAAACCCCTATCGTGTATTTATAAAACATACACACACATACAAAAAAATGGTTTTTCATTTTATATACCCCTAAGGATAAATATGGGTTTGCCATAGCCAATACAATAAAATAGTTTTCGACTGTTGGAAAATCTTCTGGATATACTGTATCAAAAAAAACAAATTAATTGATATGTGATAACAATTTGTAGCTTAAATTAACTGTACAGTGTTGAAAGTTAATCCGTTTCCGTTCAACGATCAAACAGAAAGTCGTTTGTCGAGCTTTTAGTGTATTTGTTTCAACAATTTTGTTTGAAGCTCGACTTTTTCGTCCAACTGTATATATGAGTAATAATTAATTCTTGTGAGCTTTTTGCTCTAACTTAATAAGCTTTTCTGGTAATTATATGTTTTATATTATATTTTCCATTTTTGTCGTTTCTTTTATCAAAATCAGTGATGTATGGTGACACCTTTTTTGTATCTACGTATGTGTATGCATATATAAAATATAAAGTTTTATTTTGAGAAAAGACTCGATGAAAATTGCCTCCGTCTCCCCGTCTCAAGAGACATAATAAATACGAACAGATAATATTATAACATATTATTGTCAGTTAAATTACTTTTACTTCCTTTTTTCGTTTCATACAAAACTTTGAGCTTTTTCCCTCTACACTCATCGTATATATAATAATCTTGATGATGTGTGTTTTGCCGGAAGGTAACTATCAGCGATTACATTTATAAAGTGTATATGAGATATTTATGTACGAGCGTATATATATATATGTATATGAAAGAGGTCATATGAAGAGTATAGAGATATAAACTGATAAATAGGATAAAAGCTGTAGTTCAGAAAAAAACCGAATTATCTTAAGGCGGAATTTTTTATGACAAAACTTTGATGATATTTTCGTTTATTCGTGAACATTTGTAATAAAATCAATAAGACTGAATATTATAATGTTAGATGAATCGTTTTTGTTTGTGTTCACTTGTTATGAAGCTGTTGAAATAAAATAATGGGGTTCCTCTGATCCTCGTATATAACTATATCGAATATTTTATACACTGTATTCGAACTATTTACTATACACGAAATTCGAGTCTACGGGGTATTCATTTAACGAGTATAATGAACCAAAGATAGAATTTATACAAAAAGTTAGACATATAAAATAAATTTGATCATTAAATTGATTAGTGCTTCGAGATATGTTAAGTAGATTCTGGCATTGTACATATGTATAACGTTGCCTGAACGCGTAAGCATCTCATTCAATCACTGAAACCGAAATACTATCTAAAGTAGAAGTCATATTGACCGATATCTTACACCACATACTTTGTCATAAACATAAGATATTGGTCCAAGTTTGACATTGATACGACATTGATCCAAGTTTGACATTGAACCCTTTAAGTTTCCGCACTCAATGCCACAAATGGTCCATGTTGCAAACCTTAGATTACATCAAAGGTTACAGGCGCAAACTTGACCTTAGGAAACTGGAGCAGTTTGAACCAGAGTCGAGAAGACGGTAGATTTACAAGAATAGTCGTAGAGTTAAAGTGATCTCATGCGGTCGAAAGTCCCATGAGATGAAGATGACTTTTGAAATGGCCATGATCAGTGAATAAAAAAACCAGTATTTTCAAATTATTCTTTTCAACGAAAGAACATAGTTGGTCAGCTTCGGGTTAAGCCCCCTTACAAAGTATTTCGCCATACGTTAAGTAGGGAGCTTTAGTTTCAATAAGGCTACGGTTTCAGTTTTGTTTCACTATGTAAAGAGGTAACCGAGTCGATGTTCAGGGCCTACGAAAAATAAACGTGAACCAGTTTTAACCAAACTGTATGCAACTTCGCTGCCATCAATGTGACAGTGGGCAGGAACCCAAATGAATGTTACCTTATTGTTAGAACCAAGGACGTTTAACAATTTCTTACAATCTACTACCAGCAGAACAAGCTGAACCTATATAATGAAGGATTTTAACTGGGGTAGGGAGAGAATAATCTCCATTGCTAGGAGCGGAGTAGAAGAAATGGTTCCAGTTTCCGCCCTACAAGCGATATTTTGCAAATATTTGAGTTTACTAATTAAAGATTTAACTTTAACCACTGGCCACCAAATAACAGATGCATAAGTTAGCATTGGAAGATCAAGTGAGTTGAAGATAAAATATAGCATTTTGGGGGATAATCCCCAGGAATCACCTAAAGCTCTACCGCATTGCCAAACAATAGCAGTGGCTTTTTGTAGTTTATAATCAAGATGATACTTTAAAGAAAGTTTATTACCTAGGAAAACACAAAGGTGCTTGACGTAGGCTGAGCAATTAACTTTACATCCGAAATGTAATGGTACACAAAAAGCTGCAATGTTTCGCCTTGTACATATAGCCAAATCGGTTTTAGACGAATTGTCCTGCAACTGTCAGCATAACTTTGAGTGACAAAGCCGCAAGCTCACAAAGAATAACAAGAAGTTTGTCAATGACTAGAAGTCACAACAGGGGTGAAAGCACACCTACTTGATGGCACCCTCAGGAAGCTTTGACCGAAGTAAAGATATCTTCAACCTCGCATATCACTATGCGCGATTTACGCATACATCCATTTGATGATATTGGGTTTGATACCAAATTTAGTACAAGCATTCGTAATCGAGATGACAGTAGTATTATCACAGGCTCCGGCAATATCCAGAAAAGTGCTCACAAGAAACTTGTTGCTGTGCATAGATATTTCAATCCTAGTAACGAGTTCTTGTAAGGCAGTCTCACAGGATTTGCCCATTCGTCATCTACTTCATTTTGAGAGGAAGTAAGCTTACCATTAGGTACACGAAGTGAATCAAGTCTACAACTTTTATTCCTGCTCACTGACTTGTTAAGTAAGCTATTAATTTCCTCACAGAAGATTCCCCAGAAGGATCTCTATGATTCATTTTTGTATACCGTTTGAGCAGCTATGGAGCTATCCCAATCAGACTGAAGATTACATCTTTTGGCCTTATTCTGAAGCTTTCTGGTCGCTTTCTTTAACCGTTTTAGAGCACCAGAAAGGTTTGTTGTGGATTAAAATTTGCATAGTCCATCTCCAGTCAGTACACCGGCCTTCCTTATCCAATTATATAGGAAAATATTATGAAAATAATTGGAAATAATTATTGCATACGTCTAGGTGACAATATGGCATAATTTATTTTCAAAAGCGACGCCTTTATATGGGTACGGTAAGCAAATAACAACAAATAAACTAATAAATAATTTCGTTGACTTACCAGCATAAATTTATGTTCACAACATAATAAACAATTTTATTTATGTACAATAATTAAAATTGTCTTTTGTTTTAAAAAAATTATTCAGTTCGTTTGTTTTTTTCGTTTACAAATACCGAAAGCACAAAAAAAAAGTTTCCTTTCGGTTTTTAAAACTTTTTTGTACTACACATACATAGTTGTATAGTTTCTTATAATTGATTTTTTTTTTAAATAAGATAAATTATTTTATTATAATATAAACAAAAAGTTTAATTATTTAGGTTTTGTTTTATTATAAAATAAAGTTTTTTTTTGAAAATTGTTTAATTAAATTTATTTGTGACAAACAATGTTGTTGTCAATTTGAATAAATAAATAATTTATCCAGTTGAGTATGCCCGAGTACATACATACATACTCGTGTATCCCTTTTTACTTAATATTTAATCAAAAATAAAAAGTTTCGGCGGAAGCTCCAACAAATATGAAATAAATCTTGTTTATTAAATAGCAATAAATTATACTTTTATCCACCCACATACATACATATGGATGTACGTATGTATGTACGGTTGATATAGGTGAAAATTTATACACCTTCGATGTATATATAAAAATGAAAAAAAAAATTGGATTTAAGTTGTAATAAATATTTTCTATGTCAATTCAGAGCTTTTATAAAATAAATAATAAAATGGTGAAAAGCATGCAACAAATCGAACAGCAAAACACAATTTTGCTGTCTATAAAATATTCATATCGACGAATTTATTTCGTTTGGTATAATGCGGATTCACCATTCTCGTTCGAAAAGTAGCAACAAATTTGGAACAATCCGTTCCTTCAAGTACGTGTATGTAGATATATCGAGCTTTTTTTATACGTCTTTGTGTGTGTGTGTATACATACATGTTAACGTTGTCTTCGGCATTCGCTACATGTTATATAAAAACATATTATATATTCAATTTATTCCGAATTTTATATTCAAAACATATTCTCACGTAAACTAGAAAATCTTAATTTTATTTTGCTTTTTTTTTGTTATAAGAATATAATATTGTCTTGATGAAAATTGTAAAATACAATTTTTTTTTTATTTTTGCCAAATAATAGAATGAAAATTATAAGTCTGGAAAATTAGCCTAAAATATACATCCGATTGATGAATGTTTTTGGAATATTAAATTTGTGAAGTTTCTGGCAGATAAACAAACAATTTTCTTGTTCTAGAGGAAGTAAATTATATATATATATATATATATATATATATATATATATATATATATATATATATATATATATATATATATATATATATATATAAATATATATATATATATATATATATATATATATATATATATATATATATATATATATATTTATATATATAAATTTATATATACATAAATATATATATATATATATATATATATATATATATATATATATATATATATATATATATATATATATATATATATATATATATAAATATATATATATTACTATATTATATATATAATATATATATATATATATATATATATATATATATATATATATATATATATATATATATATAGGGTGTCCGTCGGGTAGATATATTACTTTGTTTTGCCGCCATTTCGGTAAACGTTAGTCTTGACAGTTCATATTTGACAGCCGTGAAATAGACACGTGGCCAACTTATTATGGAAAAATATTCGATAAACCAACGTGTTTTAATCGTTAAAACATTTTATCAAAATCAATCATCGTTACGATGAGAAAGTTACGTGAAATTTTTAGGAGAAACAACGTGCCAACAAAACGCACTATTTATCGTGTAATGAATGATTTCGAACAAACAGGGTCTGAAGGTGCTAGGTCCAAGCATGGGCCACAACATACTGAAAGATCGGCTGAAAACATTACTGCTGCTCAAGAAAGTGTTCAAATCAATCCAAAGAACAAGTTTGGCCACAATTTGTACATAGATTTGCATTTGTTTCCATTTGAGAGTCAGTTGACACAAGAGCTTCCACCACAAGACTATTTTCGCCGCCGTACATATGCCAAAAGGATGTTACAGCTCGCCCATGACAACCTCGATTTTCATGAAAAAATCATAATGTGCGTCGAGGCACATTTTCATTTGAATGGATATGTGAATAAACAGAATAGTCAAAGTTCTGGGCAATCGAAAACCCTCAAATTATTCATCAGTCATCTTTACATCCATTAAAAGTGGCAGTCTGGTGTGCAATTTGGTCAGGAGGAATCATTGGACCTTACTTCTTTTAAAATGAAAACGGCGAAACGGTAACTGTGAATGGGGAGCGATATTGTGATATGATTGAAAACTTTTTAACGCCACAACTGCAGGTTTTGGGCTTGATCAACATGTGGTATCAACAAGACGGTGTCACATCGCATACAGTCTGGATTACAATGGAGTTACTGCGAGACTTTTTTCCACAACAAGAGATTCAAAAAATTGGTGATGTTGATTGGCCTCCACGGTCGCCTGATTTGAGTGCTCCGGACTTCTTTTTGTGGAGATATCTGAACAGCAAGGCGTATGCAAACAAACCAGCAACGCTTGAAATATTCGTGATGAAATTAATGAAATACCGCGTGAAATGTGTGAGAATGTAATGAAAAATGTGCTCGGAAGGGCTCGCATTTGTGACGCTAACAGAAGCGGACATTTATCTAATATTGTATTCCATACATAATTGCTGACATTAAATCAAACATTTATCAAAAAAAGATCCATTCTCTTTCATTTAATCAAAAATTATAAACAAAGTAGTATATCTTCCCCGCGGACACCCCCTATATATATATATATATATATATATATATATATATATATATATATATATATATATATATATATATATATATATATATATATATATATATATATATATATATATATATATATATATATATATATATATATATATATATATATATATATATATATATATATATATATATATATATATATATATATATATATATATATATATATATATATATATATATATATATATATATATATATATATATATATATATATGTATATATATATATATATATATATATATATATATATATATATATATATATATATATATGTATTTATATATATATATATATATATATATATATATATATATATATATATATATATATATATATTTATATATATATCATAATCGACCACGTTTACAGATGTCGATTCGTTTAACCAAGTTTAAGATTACTCGGTTACACATTTCGACAGAAACAGCCGCTATTTCATGTTTAATATTGACTCTGTAACAACGCTGGCTTGCTGGTATAGGCGAATGATTAAACGTAGTCTCATCCGATATCAGAAAATCCGTTCTCCCGGCACTTCGACCAACCCGCCGTAATTTTTGACTCAAATTTCACTATATATATAGGCCTTAAATTGTTTGTCGTCTACTGGATAATTCTATGATAATTACAACCAAAAATACAAGTAGTCACCAACTCGGGATTTTTATTATTTTTAATCGTTGTTTGTTTTTCAAACAGTTAAGGTAAGACAGTTAAGGTAAAACCAATTGTAAATTTCCAATTTTCTGCCTAATATTTTAATTTATTATGACAATTTTCTGCCTATTGAAGCAGTAGATCAGCGTCAACTCCAGTCAATGATCATTCGAAATAAAAAACTACCGCCCAGGTGGCACAGTGGTTAAAGCTGCGACAGTTGCAGCGGGAGGTACCGAGTTCGGATACCGATATAGGGACAGGATGCCAAAGGGATTTTTCACCATGAGATTACGATCTGTGGTGTGAAGGAACACAACTATAACCCCCTGTTGGAGTGCAGAATTCATGGGCCGACCCACCTTCCACCTCAGCACTATAGGCTGGCATGGAGCTATGCAATGTGCAGATGGTAAGGAAAATCGAACCTATAGCCGTACGTTCTCGAATTGGCTGTAATGGCGTTAAAACAAGGATGTAAATAAGCGAACCTCGAACAATTAGGGAGTGCCTTGATCCCCAAAACAGATAAGAGATTAGATAATAAAAAAAAATAAAAAAATTGACAAAACCAAGCTTAAATATAATTTTTTCCTCACAATGCACGTCCATAGCACTTCACGCCAACGCATCAGTAGGGCTGCATTATATCAAGAAGTCAAATGAGTTTCTCGGCCATTGTGATATTTACCCAAAAACAGTTACCAGTGCAGAAAGCAATGACAGCCATATGTCAGAGAGCTGTTAGCTGAATATCTCGGATCATAAACCATTGACATTCGCATTTACACAGAAGTAGGAGAAATGATCAAGTTTGACTTATTTGATTGGCTTCCAGAATAATCGATACATTTATATGCTGACTGCAGAAAGGTGTACTGTCACTTGTAAATTTTTAAATGATACACCTAGTCTCATAACAACTGACAAGGGTCGATAATTTGAATCGCTCGTGATGTGGTATTTATGTCAAAACAACCAATCCAATAGATTAATAGAACGGTTTCTTCGAATGATTAAAGCAGCAATTTTATGTACAGACTAAAAAATTTGGGTGGACAGCTTTAAAAATATATGTTTAAGCATTATCTACCGAACTCGTTTACGGTACTATATCCTGACAGACTAGTAAACAGACGACATATGAAGTGTAACAAAAAATTTATCAGAATTTCGAAAATTTGAAACCAACCTAATCGTTATAACCAAAAGCCAATAGTTGGTCAAACAGTTTAAAAATTGAACTCATGTCTTCGTGTGACGACAGGATTAGACCAGCAAACATTCCACAATACAATGGATCATATCAGATTATTCAACGGTCAAAAAAAAAGTTATGCATTATTGAATGAGATGCTTGGCAGTTGAAACAACCTGTGCTATGCCAATATCGTTATTATATATTATCGTGATTGAGGAATGAGATAGTTACCAAACGGAAATAGACTATGCCAATATCGGTAATATATGTGGACATAGGTATATGATTTAGGATTCAGAGACTCTTACATTTTGGTTTTTAAACGATTCGTTTACACTATTCTTTGTCACAGTTTACTCGATAGCAAACACATTTTTTATTTGTTGTATCGGAGAAGACGGTACTCTTGTGAGACGGGGCAACCTAGTTGCTGGGTAGAAACATTACCGATTAAGACTGGTTTCTATATCTTTAAAGTTAACCGATTAAGATATGTTTATGAAGCTTTTTAAGATATATTTATGAAGCTTTTGAGTAAAGCTAACGAATTATAATAAGATTTCCGTTATTTGAATATCTGATGACGTAGGCCATCATCAGATTTTGCTAGTTGCTAGTGCCTTATGTCAAATATTGCGTCGACACTCTGGTATAATTATAATACAGTTTTATCGTTTAATAATTAAAATTTGCTATTTTTTATTATATTAATTATTTATTTGTTAATTAAAAAAAAAAATATCAAATTTAAAAATAAAAATAAAAAAAAATATTTTATTTCGTTTTCTCTAATAAATTGTCAATGTCCGAGTTATTATTATTCGTCCAATAAATTTTATTACCAATTTTTTTTATATTTCCAATTTAATGCTTTTATTTATTTAATTATTTTTTTTATTGTTATTAATTTTTTTATGTGCGTGTAGGTGTGTGTTTGTCCATAGCACGCCGAATCAATAAAAATAATTAATATTTTTATAATTTATTTGGTTACAAATATGAAATTATTTATTTGTTGGTATATGAATATTTAATTAATTTATTGTTTAAAGCTCGCACAACAACAATAAAATAAATATATAATATTATAATTTTTAATTAATTTTAAATATTAAAAATAATGAACAATTTGTTTGGTTTAAATTCAATACATTTTCTTTGTTGGATCTGTTTCACCCTCCTTTCCCGAGAAGCTTTTCTTACATGTTGTTTGTGTGCACAAAATATTTATCTGCACAAATTTGTTTTTTTCAGTTCGTTAGACAGTTAAATTTGTACAGATATGAAAATAAATTTGTTTGTTATCTACACACAGCATTGATTTGGAGCTCGTTAGGGTTGCCAAAAGGTATAGCAATATAATTATGTGGAATTATATTGATGAAATATATATATATATTTAGAATGTTAAACGAAAGCTCTTATAATCATAAAAGCTTTAATTGTCTTAATTTGACTTATATTTTGAAACAATTCAGTTTATGTGATGCTGGGGCCATTTTTTATAGTTTGCTAATGTTCTACATGTTGGAGCTAACCATAGAATGTTTTAGAAAGCTTTGATTTGTCTCGTTTAAAATAAGTGTCATGCTATAGAATTCGTAGGGAATTTGTTAGGCCCAAGCCTACAGTTATAAATTCTATCAGCATCGTATCCCATATTTTTCGAAACCCAACAAACAAAAGTGTCCCCATTGTGGCAAGGACTTCAATCAAACACATTCCCAAGCTCTCCAATAACGTGGAACAAAAATATAAAATCTATTGGCAAAACACACCAAACTCACCATTCGAAAATAGTAGGAGAACAGCAACATAACCTACCAGATCGAGTAGTAAAGAATCAAACTACCACAACCTCCATAAAACTACCAACAAGCTAATCCATCCAAACAACTGAAACAAACAAGATAATGGAACAAAGAGAGATCCATCAAAATACCGCATGCTTTATTCCGAACTTTAGCGGCAACGACATCAAACGTAAGCGCAAGTGACATTGAAACAGAAATCAAATAAGAACTGCCCACTTGCGATGCATTTTTGGCAGAGCTTTATAGAAACCTACTTGTTTCATTTATTTAAGATTGTTGTATAACAGGGTTAGCCTGACCATGAATCGACTGTGATTTAGAAATATAAATGTTGAGACTGAGTATTTGTATCCCTTGATCATCAATGGTACATAAACCTCAAGGTCCAGATTAAACTTATGATATATAAAGTCAAAGGCCTTAAGCTTCCCGAAGCTCATTAAATTATATATTATAAAGTGATAAACTTACATTATCTCGTGCTTTGAAAATTTATTAGATTATCAAATATTTAAGTTATCAAGTTTGAAACATGAAAGCTTCATGTTTAAGTTTTCATCAAATTTGAACTTTTACTGAGATGTTTGTTGTCAATAATGATGTTTTGTTGTTTATAAATTGATTGATTGATAGATTGATTGATAGGACTGTAGGACCAAGCGCTAGGCAAGATTCCCGGATAACGCCGGGCCTATTCCTACAGCCGTTTACATAAAACGATAGGTAAGGATTGGAAGGTATGTTAGTTAGGAAAGAGCGACCCGGTTACAGACACCATGACAGTCGGTACTAAACTACTATTATCACAAGACAATCACAATTTTAATCTGCTAGTCTGCAATCGCCAATCAGCATTCTCCAGTCCGCAACGCCTATCCGCTCTTCTGTATTTTGAATAAAATTAAAACTAAATTAAAATTAAAATTCTAAAATAAATTTATTAGTTCGCTCAGGAATCTGTAACTTAATTAATTAGTTTTATTATTTATTTGAACTCCCATCCGCACAACAAACCTAATTAGAACATAAGTACAGAACTCTGAAAGAAATTTTTTTTAACTTATCGCTCAGGTATCTGAAACAATTTAATTAATTTAGTTTGATAGTTTAAGCCATCCATTACGATAATGTTACCATAATACTGTAACATGCTCATCAGAGAGTCAAAATAGACTATAGGGCGACAATCTTCAGCAGAACCATTTTCCTGTTACATAATTATTATAATACAATAATATAATTTGTTAGTGATTGATAGGACTGTAGGACCAAGCGCTAGGCAAGACTCCCGGATAACGCCGGGCCTATTCCTACAGCCGTTTACATAAAACGATAGGTAAGGATAGGAAGGTATGTTAGTAAGGAGAGAACGACCCGGTTACAGACACCATGACAATCGTTACTAAACTACTATTAGCAGACAATCACATTTTTAATTTAAAATCTCCTATCTGCAACACCAATCTGCTCGCCTGCTTTTTATTAAGATTAAAATAATAATACAAAACTCTGAAAAACAAATTTATTAATATATGTCTCAGGAAGCTGTAAGAATTAATTAAAAAATTAATTTTATCATTAATTTAGGCCCACAACCAATCCGCCGCAGTCTCCAGTCCGCAACACCAAGACAATCACATTTCTATTTTACAATCGCCTATCTGCAATCTCCTATCTGCAACACTAATCTGCTCACCTGCCCCCCATTAAGATCAAAACAATAATACAAAACTCTGAAAAAAAATTTAATAATATATGTCTCAGGAAGCTGTAAGAATTAATTAAAAAATTAATTTTATCATTAATTTAGGCCCACAACCAATCCGCTGCAGTCTCCAGTCCGCATCACCAAGACAATCCAATTTCTAATTTACAATCGCCTATCTGCAATCTCTTATCTGCAACACCAATCTGCTCACCTGCTTTTTATTAAGATTAAAACAATAATACAAAACTCTGAAAAAAAATGTATTAATATATGGCTCAGGAAGCTGTAAGAATTAATTAAAAAATTAATTTTAACATTAATAAGCCCACAACCAATCCGCCGTAGTCTCCAGTCCACAACACCAAGACAATCAAATTTCTAATTTACAACCGCCTATCTGCAATCTCCTATCTGCAACACCAATCTGCTCATCTGCCCCCCATTAAGATCAAATCAATAATACAAAACTCTGAAAAAAAAATTATTAATATATGTCTCAGGAGGCTGTAAGAATTAATTAAAAAATTAATTTTATCATTTATTTTAAGCCCACAACCAATCTGCCGCAGTCTCCAGTCCGCAACACCAAGCCAATCACACCCCCAATCTACAATCGCTCATCTGCAATCTCCTATCTGCAACACCAATCCGCTAACCTGCCCTCCACCAAGATTAAAACAATAATACAAAACTCTTAAGAAAAAAATTCATTAATTCATGTCTCAGGAACCTGTAAGAACTAATTAATTCAATAAATCAATTCCATTACCAATCCAAGCCCACAACCAATCCGCAGTCTGCAGTCCATACCACATACCGATCCAGTTAGCAATCTAACCACTGAAACAATTATCGCAGCCTACACTCACAGGCACGACTGTGCAGTGACCCACACAGCGACAATGACTCCAATCTCGTCGGCGCAAAAAAAAAAAAAAAAAAAAATGAAAGTGAAACGGAATGTAGCCACCCGCCTCGTGAGTCTTCCAACCCCTAAGGAACGATGGGACAACATGGCACTTCATATACCACCAGCCTCACCACATTTTGGTGGAACCCGGAAGGCTGCTGCAAATCAAGTGAAAAAGCACCCATTCAAAGCTACAGGAGAAGCAACACCAACACTCGAAGAACCATCAACAGACAACTCAACAAGCAGAGGCCTGCCTCCAAAACCACCCCCTCCAATAACACCTGATGCCACACACATCCCCCCTTCATCTCCCGTTCACTTCCCAATTGGTACAACACTGCATGATGCAACCAAACAGGAGTCCTGGAAAACCAGGCATTCCGAGTACCTACACCAACCACAACACAGAGGAAAATGGTTACATAAAGAACCAAACACTAAAATATGCAAAAAGTCCTAGTGCCTATCAAGGACAACAAATTGCCACCTTTACACTTTTAAAACGTCTCACTGGACGCACACTCCGGGAAACGAAATCGATGGAAGTTCATCCAGTACAGGCCCAGATCGAAAGATTCGAGCAGGTTCACTTCGAGGCCCGGGTGGGGCTCCAACAACAAGGCCAATCCACAAACCACCACCCACAGAACCCGAGAACAACATTGACCCAACACCAACAGAGGCACCAAACCACAAAATAATGCAACCAACGCCTACAACGCGCGCCCAACCCCATCGAGAACCTAAACAACGAAGCGTGTACCTGACGCAGTCAACATGCGACCAACAAACAAAAGTTTGATGTAAATCTGAGAGCTCATCATCGCAAACAGCACCCAGTTCCACTTCCAATCCAAGCAAATCAAGCGTCTCCTTACCGATCCCAAGCCTATACACCCTACGATGGACCACCCAGGCTCGACCAGCCCAGTGCGACACTCCCTTCCCGACGAACACCTACAGTACCGAAACATGCTTGTAATAATACAAATTACCAGATAACTTAATAAAATACCACTTAACAAAGTGCAAGCCATCTGGTATCCTCAAGGCTGTCAGTCAGATCCTCAATAGGCATCGAAAGCCGTGCACTCCATGAGAAGAGCACGAGGAACAGGAACACTAAAGCGTTCAACAGTTTCCTCCTCTCCTTCCTCACACTGCTCGCAGCCCACGACGTTCCGAACTTTCATTCGGAACATGATCCCAGCAAATCCTCAAAGTGGGTCCATCACAATTCAAAAAAAGGACTGGGATCTTTGGTGATTTGTTGTTCCAAAGAAGACTTTGGACAGTCGACCAGAGATGAAGCCGCTCCACCTGTTCCGGTGCAGATCACCAAAGTGATGGCCGATATATATCCCTCTTTAAGAGATACTAGCAATGACGTGTTACTCCCAAAGAGCGAACGTGCACCCAAACGGGCCAATCCACCAGTCAACACATCTCCTTTGTGCATCGACTTCCCGGTCGCCAACCCTATTACCACTCAAAATGTTACAGGTGATTCCCTCTCCTACTACACCCGAACACATAACAAAATTCCGCCGAGAGCAGATGTCGGTATACACCTCTACAACACGAAAGCCACACTTCACCCCTGCGACTCCACCACACAACAGCTACACGAACCAATAATATCTGCAGGAAACACTTTCACAAAATGAACCGCTTATGCCAGCCAATCAAGAGTACGTAATCCGTAAACGTGACATTGGGGGCATTATACAATACAACCTGCGTGATGACTTTGAATTTATGACCCAAAGAGATGCCTCTCACATCGAAAACCAACTCGAAAAACAGCGAACAACTAACAACATTTATTGGATCTAGTACGAAACCTGACCCACATACAATTGTAAGCACGATAATAACGTCCTCCAACATAACAGAGAAGTGGCCAACAAACATTCCAAATCAACCACACAACAAACTCTCCATCTCGATGGAATGACACACAATTTTCGATGGAACCATGGAATGACAACCAGTGAACTCGATCACCACCAATGAGCACAAACCATCACATCGCATGTGATGCAAACAATGATGCTTATTTGGCTCATCGCAAAGAAACAACGAGTCATTATTGATGTCATTCACAATGCCCATCACGGTCATATTCATCCGGCGTTATCTCCATCACAATTGAAAGAGAAAATCAATCGAATTTAAAATTATGTTTCATCATCAACCAAGATACCTCCGAATGGAGATGACGATACGAGTCTGTGGCAGATTTACGAAATGTTAACAGTGCACACGAGTTACAGCAAAACACATTCTCTTCGTCGTTCTTTCTAAAAATGCTTATCTACTCGTATTTAAATCCATTAATTAATAAAATTGAATCAGAATAAAACTAATCATAAAAGGCAACAGTTTTTATTTTCAAATCTAATTAGATCACTTCGCAACAACAACAACGCATAGTATAAACGATTTTTTTAGGAAATGAACACAAGTCAAAGCAAAATCTAGAATTTTACACGACCTACTACAATAGTTACTTTACCAGATTTACAACAACAATACAAATATAAATGCAACTGGTGAAGGTTCTATTATACGTATTGACATACACACACACACAAAGCAAAATATCAGAAGAGATCTTCCAAAGGAAATAGATGTATTTTTCCTTGTAGATTGTATTAAGATCAAGTGTGTGTGTGTCCATACATAAAGTAAAACATTGTTTTATATAGTAAAACAGGCTTCGATGAAAAACAAAACATTAGAATACGACTATACGAGACAGAATGATATACGTCGTATTTAAAATATTTTAACGGGATATTGCGATCTATGTATTTGTGGATTCACGAAATAAAATAAAATGATGGCGACTTATACAAAAAATAAATCCAAACGGGAAACCAAAAACCCAATAAAATTAATAAAACCGGTACTTATCCGAATATATAGTTCTATATATATTTATCCATTTATCACTGTATCACTTGTACACATATTTTACACATTTTAATTATCCATGTTTTGTTGTTTATAAATAATAAATATATTAAATTTGCATGAGTTTAGCTAAAAGCTTTCCTAAAGCTTATTTAATTTTACATTTATATAAATTTATGAAGTTACGTATTAGTATTAAAGTATAGTTCAATGTCCAGGTTAAACTTAAAATACATAAAGTCAAACGCATAAAGCTTCCCAAAGATCAGTCAATTTTATATTACAACATAAATAAACTTACATTATCTCGGGGTTTGAAAATAATTTAACTATGAAAATGTTTGATTCTAAGTTTCAAACCTAACAACTTTGTATTTAAGCTTTCGTGGAATTGGATCAAATTTGTACTTTAATCGAGATTTGTGTAGTCAATGTATGACGTTTTGTTGTTGTTAAATAGTTTATTGACACGGTTTTGGATAGCAGCTTTCTAAAGCTTATTTTATTGTAAATTATTATAAATTGATGATCTTACTTTATTTTGACATTAAATTAAATTCTGAACAATTTTCGTCATTGACAAGGTTAAAGTATAGTTCAAATCATATTAACCTCAAGGTATATAATATCGACGAGAGATGGCTTTTAACTATGCACAATCTATACACAACTCAATATCAGAACTAGTAAAATATGCAATATGACTATGTTAAGTATTTGCGCCTTGCATAGATTTGCCTCGAAAAGAAAAAGCTCTTTGAAATACAAAAGAAGATGCTTTCTAAATATACATATTATCTATATATGAGCAATTTGTACACTATAACTATGTCTGCATTTGAAGCGAATCAAGGCAATAAAAAAAATAGGAAAATCAAGCATACAGGAGATATAAAAGCTTATGTATGCACTGATGGAAAAAAACAGGAAGTAATTTTATGGATGTAGATTTATCATTTTCTCAACAAAATTAATTCCAATGTTCCATTGAATGATTTTTGTTCGCTTCAGGCAGCTTCTGGCAAATAGTATTTCTCAGTCTATATCGTGTTTGTGACTGCAAATACAATTTGTTAAGTGTTAAAAAATTCGAAAGCATATACAAACAAATAATTTGACTTGGTTGATTGTATCACGTATTCCATTAAATATTATTATATGTTCCCAAATTGGTCGATACACTCGTCTACATACATCATATTATATATGGTACTCAATCGCGATTTCGCGCCACTCTAAACAATCCCAAACGATAAATATCAGTTTAGCTAATTCACGTTTTGCATATACAAGATTTGTATTGCCTGAACTTTTGCGTCTGCATCATAAATCCAAGTGAAAAAAATTATATTTTCATCGGCATATGTGTAGTGTGTGTGTGTGTATCACGTCTACCTACCTATACATTTTTATATATATACACAACACCGAATGAGTACATATATGATGATATAAATGTTAGAAAAACTGAAATAAATATTATTTTCATTTTATTCAGCAGATATATAAATTTATTTCAAGGGAATTAAAAATCATAAAGTTCTGTTATGCGCTATATACGAGCACCAACAGTGAGCTTTTGTTAGAATAAAAAAATAATAATAATCCAAACACTGGTGCATATATCAAATATTCAATGTGTTTTTGTTTGAAGGTGTTGATATATAATATATTAACAATTCATATAATCTGTGTGCTGTAAGTTCAAAAGATTCAGATCTCGACTCCTCATTCATTATTAAGTGAATTATTACGGGATACGATTTGAGGTTCAAAGTTTTTCTTATATTTCTTTCCACGTACTTTTAACTCGGCAGATATCATTCACCCGCATTGTTTCAAAATATATACAAACACACAATATTCTCACACTCATCCCAGTAAGGGAGGAAAAATTGTTCATTTCTACAAGCATGTTGTTGACAATTCAGAGCTGTTCAAACAAACTATAGTACTACTTTATTTAATCAAGTTTTGGTGTTTTGTATTCACAGTAAATAATTTATATATAAATAGAACAAAACATAAGTTAAATAATTATATTTTAATGAATTAAATAACGAGAAGTGTAATGAATTTATTTTGTAAGATAATTGAGAGACATAATGAAAATAATTAAGTTGTTTAAGTGGTTCTCTTTATATAGTGTTCGTTGTCAATTTAAAGCTTTTATGTCGCGTACTCTTATGGAGCTTTTTTATTACAATTGCGATACGTTCATTAAATTTAATTTCTTCAACTTTTATATAGGCACCAAAGCTCTATTCAGTATAGCTGCTGTTCTTCAGTATATGTATTCTATATTCCAATGTCGGTTAAGGAAACCCTACATTAGAGGCAAGAATCAATATAATTCAAACCAATCTGTAAACCCAATAGCACTATACTCGGTTCCCAATTCAAACACCCTAACGTTAAGAGTTCTACTGGAAATGGAAGCACTGATAATGAAAATAAGCGGTAGATACAGTTCAGCATACTTTTACTTGTTAAAATAAAGACCAAATTGAAAGTTTAAAATAGATACGGCAAAAAGCTTACAAAAGCTCACTATAATTTTAGCATTACCAGAAAGTGATAAGCTTTAAAATCTCAAATAATCACAAATTATAAAACAATTAACATTTTTAGTCGTTATTTTAAAGCTTAATATTAAAGCTTTTATGAAATAAGTTAAAACTTGTATTTTTAGAGAGATGGTTGTCAATATACCATGTTTTGATATACAATAATTAATTCATTACGTTGTCTAAACACTTCCAAAAGCTAATTGATTCATACATATAATTGATGAACTTACGATATTTCGAAAATTGTCAAATAATTAAATTTAGAATAATTTTCGTTATTAATTTCCAAACCTATTTGAGCTTTATAATGCTTTTATAAAAATAGATCAAATTTATATTTTCTAATATGTGTATGTAGTATCAAAGTCAAACTTGAACCAAGAGCTTATGTTTTTGGACATAAGGATGCGTTGTTAGATCCAGCTCAATATGACTTCAGGAGTTATAAAATTTCAAACCTGATATTAATATTAAAGCTTTTATGAAATCAGAACAAATTTGTAATTATACAGATTTTACGGTTGTTAATATATGATATTTTGTTGCCTAATAATTAATAAGTTACATAAGCACGATTTTGACTAAAAGCTTCCCAAAGCTCATTTAACCGCACATTTATATAAATTGATGAACCTATGCTATCTCATTTATTAATTAAATTTTGAACAATTTTAGTCATAAAGTTTCCAACATGAAAGCTTAATATTTAAGCTTTTATGAAATAAGATCAAACTTACACTTATACTGAGATTGTTGGCAATATATGATGATTTGTTGTTGTCAAATAAATTATACATTACATTGCCACGATTTTGATAAAAGCTTCTAAAAGCACATTAAATTGTAACATTTAAATAAATTAATGATGAATGAATATACAGTTTAGTGAGCTTTCCGAATACCGATAGATAATAAAATTCTGAACCATTTTTTCATTTCATCTGAAAGCTCAGTTACAATTCACCAACAGCATCTGTTCAAAGATCTTGCTGTAGGTGTTGTTGTGTTATTTATAGAAATTTTAAAAACGCTTCTGCCTAAAGCCAATGCCTTCTTCGAACTCGAACGACCAACAATCATTTAATCTTGGTTTTCACATTTTAATAAAAGGTTAAACTATACAGTCTTTCAGTAATATTCACCATGACCACTCATACCAATCTTCCTGCTCGAGCGAAAAAACAAATTAAACCGCAAAAAAGGCGATTCAACCTACCATCACCGCATATAACAAGACAATCATCTTATTGACTGTTAAGAATAATATTTTTTCTTCTATTCTGTTTGTATTTCTTGTAATCTTTGATCTTTTGTCATCTTTTCAAAACACACACACACACATAGACACAAAAAGATTACAAACATTAAATTTTCTTGTATTTTTTCGGATTTTTTTTTGTTAACTTTTGGTTGAATAGAAATATAAAAAAGCTCACAAAAAAGGGGTGTCGTATTTTCTTACTATCCATCCATCCGTTATAAAGTATGTTCAATAATTTTTTCGTTCGTCTTTTTATTTTTAAAGAAAAAGGGCGGATTTTTTTTGTGTGTGTGTGTGCTTTTCTCGAGGTTTTTCTTGTATTATGGTGTTTTTGGTGGTGATTCATGTATTTCTTCTTCTTCATCTTAGTTTTTATATATTATATATTCGTTTGTTCTCGGGGTTATTACATTTTATAGGGTTTCAAGCTGTTATGTAATCTTTAAAGATAAAATATAGAATTATTTTTTTTTGTATGTGTATGTGTGTGTGTGTGTGTGTGTGTTACATTTCGCAATGAAAAAGTTCGTTCTGGCACAAACCAAACGAAAAAAAAATTTAATTCGGATAAACGGGAGCAGGAAAAAAGTACAAACAGATTTTTGTCGCCTCATTGAAAATTATGTTATCGACTATGTAAGAAATCGGATTAAATCGTTTTGCCAGCTTATTCAACATAAAACAATAAAATATGTTTTTTATGATATATGTGTATGTAATGATCCTATGTACGGATTGTATGATGCATTACATATTGAATAATACGTTGGAGAGCTTTTTTTGGGAACATGTGGAGCAACGACTTTAAAAAAAAATTTACGTTTGCGATTTTATTCGAACGAGGGTTGAAATTACACTTTGATTTCTTGTATATATGTAACTCACCCGTATATGTAACATTTGGACGGGTTATCAAAAGAGCATAAATATTGTTATATGACATCTTTTATTTCGTAATTAAATTGATCTGTTTGGATATTTTAAGATTCGATCAAAACACGTTCGGTTATATGGATTTGGTCATAAATACCATTAGTCGATTGATCAGGAGCCGAATACTCGATAATTTAACATACATTAGTACGAACTATAATCTGTTTAAATCATCTGCAATTACGTATGTCACGACATAAAATAATTCATATGTTTAGCAGAACATTAGGTTGCTTTCTAATAGATGATATAGTCGGTCAACATATAAGGTGATTCAAAAAATAGTAGTACCTTTCAAGCTGTAATAAATGTAATCAAAGGCATCTATAACGAGGTTGCCACATACAACTAATAGTTTGGCTTAAAATGTTTAGAGCACTAGTTCCAGCTTTATATAGATGACAAAAGCTAGGTGATTGTTCTTATTATTTTAGACAGAGACTGTCGAGATCGTACAAATAGGATAAGTATGAATACAAAACCTGATGAATAAGAACTTTTAGTGTGAAGCTTGAGGATTGTGTGTCTCTTTAAAACTAGAAATCACAATTTGAATGATTGAATTGCGCTTAAGTAGTAGTTAATCGAGAATAGTGAACTAAAGAGTACTGTCAAATTTTTGACGGTTTTTCTGAAAAGGACGTTTTTCGATTATCAGCATTAAAAGTTTCAGATCAAAAATTTTTCATATGTTGATACGGAGGATGACTAATACAATTACAATTACTAATACATTAACTATTCATTCTATAGATCAAGTGCTATTCATATAATTTCAACCCGATGAGGTACATCACCTGGCTAAGACCAGATATTAATTATAATTGAGTTGCTACAATGTTTTTTCAGCTTGGTTTGGTTTACAGTCTTCATAGTAAATGGTTAAAGAAAGTTTCCTTGTTGATTATAGGCACAAACTGTGATCGTGTATTCACATGCGATGGGTCCTTGATGAGGGATGAAAAACAAGAGAAATTGTATTTTTTTGAGCTTAGATCATAAGCAAGCTTTTGAAACTGTTGATCTTGTTCAAGCTTGTGTTATTTTCTCTTGTGTTTAGGATTTCCACGCCACCTAGTAGAATAGATAATTGAGACATCAGTGTAAGGAAAGTTCAGTGTAAGGCAAACAGTATTCTTTCCATGCAGTATAGGGCTTAAACAAGGGTTGTCTAGTTTATTCAATGTAATCGTGGATCTAATCCAAATATAACCTGACTTCGATTAGGAACCGTTGTCACCAATCCGATGGTGATGTTCAATTTACGACGCAAAGTTCTATATGTCCCTTCAAGACGTATGAATTTTATTTTGCGAGATTTATCAACCATTACATTTAGGCTTTATCCGTTTCTGAATTTTGTCTAATGATTGTTAGATGGAATCGACTTAAGATCCAATCACTATCCATATGTCTAGTGGATAGAACGAGGCGTCTCTATTTTTTCTAAGCTCATCAGGCTTCACGTTGTAACCAACTTCCAATTTCTTTATAGTTCAATCCAAGAAGAGTCAGTCCACACTCTAATCGAAATTTGCATATAACACTAATCAGGAACTTGCTATTCATTCAACATCACCAATTTTAAGAAGCAACTGAACGATTCTGTTATCATTTTCAATGACGATGTCAGCAAATCGTGTGAACGAAAATTAAATGTTTATAGAATGTCACCTGAGGCACAACACATGGAGTTTATAAGGTTGCTTGACATACCCAAAAACAGGTCATTCCATATCGACACTGTAGTCGCTAAGCAACCGCCTGAAGATGATTCGTCTAACTCTTGAGTTCGATTATCTGAGACTCACACATACAGGTCCTACGACTTTGATAGATTGACAACAAAGGAAGAACTGCTTTTTTTTCCTTGCGATTGTAAACCGAGTCTGCGCTTCATTATCGGCTATATTTCGTTGCTCAACAGCAAGACGACACTCCTCATCAAACCAATCATTTTGAGGTTTATTTTTCACTATATCGAGCACACTGGGCAGCATCGACAACCGAGGTTTTCAATACTTCCCAGACACTGTTCACTTCATCATATTGGTAATTAGATCAATTCTATTGCTGACAAGACCATGATATTTATGTTTCGTTTCTTCATTTATCAGACCTTCACAGGAGAATCACGTTGTATATTCCCCTGTCCTCCCTGACTTGTACGAAAATTTCCATTGTAGCTTTGCAGCAACCATAAAATGGTCACTGCCTACGAATTTTGTGGACGACCGATACGATCTCACGTCTTGGACAACCCGAGCCCGCCCTTTTGAAATCAACACATGGTCAATTTGGCTTCGGGATGTCTTACGTGGATGTGTCCATGTTTCTAAATGGATGTTTTCAAGAGGAAAGTATGTGCTTGCTACTTGGAGATCATGCGCGATCGCAAAGTACATCATTCTTTCCCCATTCTCGGTCGTAGTTTCGTGTCGGGAGTACGGACCTATATTGTTACATAAGTCGGTCTGATTTCTGCCAACTCTAGCTTTAAAGTCACCAATCACCAATTTGACATCGTGCTCCGGTAAAGAACCCATTTTTCCGAGGTCATCTCCACTGTGTAGCAACGTATAGCCTTGGGACACATGGTCTCCACTTTTAGGCCATCGAGTTTCTTGGAGAGCTACGAGTTCCAGCCGATACTCTTTCATGCATGTGATAAGGCCGTCCAACGCGCCAGTTTTTCTTAATGACTGCACGTTCCACGTGCCGATCCTTAATCTCGTGTCCGGGTACTTAAGCGGGGGTTTCTTTTTTTGTTGTTTTGGCGGTATTCGATTTTTTTATTTTTGTTGACATTTTTAACATTTTCACTTTTTTACAGATGAGGGTCGTCAGCCCAGCGATCCAACCAGATCTAGTCGCCTCCTACGACAAGCTCTGGATACTGTGGTGGTATTCTATGGGTCTCATGTTTCGTTTGAGATATTTACGAAACATGGATGGCCCCCACTCACAGGGCTAAGGTTTGAGAAGTTTAACGAACAGAAAAACCACACGTTGTGCTGTCAAAGCTTTTCAACGGAGCAATCAGGCATGCATTTGAATCAGCATTATAAACTCCTATGGGTGGTGACACAATGCTATCGACTGAGGTTAAGCTTTCAAAAATATTGAGAAGTTGTACATAAATTAGAGGGCTATAAAATTTTCGGTCAAAGGGCATTCGATCGATTGGTATCTAAACATGTTACCACACATAATAAAATGTATCGGTTACCTCAATGCATGCTTTCGACATATAATTTATGAAAACTATATTGCATGTAATAATATGTATTCACATCAAAAATCTATGTTTGCAATCTACTTTGTAATGGTCGCGATAATCGTTCGATAAACAATCCAATTTGTATATATAACAAACCATGCAACGTCTATACCCGCTTCATTCAACGCCTAAATATGAAACGAATCACATACTCGTTATTAATCGGGATTATAATGTCAACTAGTTATATAAAATGTGAAATGAACCTGAACACATCAATCACGAAATATTCATCGCCACTCACCGAACCAACCATTCGAGTGATTGAACAATTTTTCACCACAAAAACTTCGGTTATATCGATCTTGCGAACAACGTCAACATCTGCCCACAATTGGATACAGTCGGATATTATAAACGATATTATACACGCGACTAAAAGTAAAATATGTGTCCAACTAGAAGCTGTGAATGTGACCAGCAGAGTTCCGGTGACGAGTAAACGAAAATATAACATCATTTTTGTCGAGGATTACAAAAGCTTCGAGTGAGTATTTTAGGCCGTGTGTTCAATATTTGTATAATAAATTAATTGTAGTGTTTGATTGACAGGCTAATTTTTGCACCGGAAACCATTAAGAACTTTGATATGACATTCTACTATCTAATTGTGATCACTTCATACACCGCAGGCACATCCTGGCTTGATACGATCGAGAAAATCTTTAAATTCGCTTGGGATTTGTATATAATTAATATAAACGTATTGGTCGCAAATCCGGATACCGCTAACTCATCATTTATGTACACCTACTATCCATTCACGGATAATAAATGTGGCAATACCATTCCGGTCCTGCTTAACATCTTTGACGGTTCACGATTCATAAAAAAGGAAATTTATTACTCAAATAAAATCCGAAACATGCATCAATGTCCGATCAACGTTGCTACATTTCACACGGCCCCGTTTATAATAGTGAATAACAAAACGAAGAATAATCAGTTCAGCGGATTTGAAATGAACCTACTTAAAACACTGGCGAGCCGTCTAAATTTTCAACCGATCATAAAAATACCGAGCGACAACCAAAAATGGGGCGAAATATTTCCGAACGGAACAAAAACCGGTGCTATAAGAATGATGATCGACAATGAGGCGAACCTAACAATCGGCTCGTGGGGTACAACAAAAATGCGTTTGGCCACAATGGATGCCACAAATAATTATTTTTACTCCTATTTAATCATTGTGGTGCCACCAGGCCGACCTTATTCATCATTCGAAAAGCTAATTCTACCCTTGGAACCAACCGTCTGGATTATGATCGTACTACAATTTTTCTGTAGCATCATCGTTGTGTTTGTGTTGAAATTTGTAGCGAAACCGATACGAAATTTTATAATCGGTCGCAACAACAATACACCCCTGTTGAGTATGATAAGCGTGTTTCTGGGTGGTCCCGTCTGCTATATACCGCGACGAAATTTTGCCCGAACTCTAGCTATGATCTGGATGTTGGGTTGTATGGTTATACGCACTTCATACCAAGGATCATTGTTTAATCATCTACAGGTACAGAAAAATTATTCGGCCGCCGATACGCTTGACAAAATAATTGATCGTAATTTGAAATTTTTTGTGGTTGCATCGGGTCGCGAATTTTTGGAATCGATGCCCGTTGTCCAAGATCGGCTTGTTAATTACAATATAGCGCTTCGCGATTACTATTATGAACGTGTACGGTACTCGGATTTTAATGGTGTTCTGCTCGGTTCTCGTGTTCATGTGGCGTTTATGAATCAAGAAAATCGCCCCAAAAGTCATTATATTGTTGCTAAGCAGAATATCGCGCTATTTCCCATTACGATGTTTGTGCGAAAAGGGTCTTATCTAACAGCACATATAAACCAAGAGCTGTTGTATTATATATCAGCGGGATTGATTGAACATTGGAAAGATCTGGTTATTGATGAATATGATATGAAAGGTGGTCCGAAAACACTCGATCCGATAAAATTGACTTTTATTCATATCGCCGGAGGTTATAATTTATGTATGGCGTTACTAGGCGTCAGTGTGATCGTGTTCATATTCGAAATGCTTTCGAAACGTGTGGGGTGGATTAAAAATATTTTTGATTTTTTGACATATATTTAGTGGTTTTGAAATGAATTAAATAAAAATTTACGCTGCTTAAAGCTTTTAAATTATTTTCCATTCGATGTTAATAAAATATGAGTTTAGTTTTGAGATAAAGGAGCAATAGCCCTGCAGCAGAGTGGAAAAAAACAGTGGGGAGATTTCCTATAAATTTGAAAGTTAATGAACTTTTTCTGCTTCACGAGTGAGCGAACCATAAGAAAGGGCTTCACTTAAAAAGGAAAGAACACCGGATATCTGCGTAACATTGGCCACTCTGTTGCACCTTCGGGAAAATGTACGAACACCTACTACACCCCAGACGAATTTACGAAGTCGGATGGGAGACAAGAAGCTGTCTTAGAGTCTTAGAAAACTTTTTCAGAGCTGTCTAAGTGAACGGAGAATCATGGTGTAATCAGAAACCGTAGCCATAGAAGGTACGAGCAGGATTCTCAAAGCATAGTTTTAGGAACAATGGAGGCCGTGATGTAAGTAACCTCCAAATTGCACCCATCTGTTGCATAGCCATTTGGAGGAATGATACTAGAAAAGACCGAGATATAATTTTCGTGGCGGGTAGGAGAATGCTATCGCCAATGGAATTTAACTTAAGAGGAACAAGAATATTATCAACAATAAAGAAAAGTGCCATTGGTGGTGTGGCTGGACCACCGAATAGAACGGCAACTGGCCCTGTTCGATTAATGGCCGTCACTGGAGGACCGAGCACAAGAATGGCGTGCCTGGCCGATTCGGCTATTGGACACTGCCAAGCCCCATGATTAGTTAGAGCGCGTACAACGAGCTATATACGACAATCTCGAAAGGTACAGTCTTCAAAATATCTAGAATGACACCTAATATGTTAATCGCCAAACACAGAATGGCAGGACTCAGTGGGACCCATAAGAAAAGCGCCAAAAAAGATATAATGGAAGTATTGGAGAAACGATGGGAGAACACAGAAACTGCGTTCAGAAGGCAAATTTGTTCTGGACGGTCACTGGCATCAAAAAAAAAGCCACAAGTTGGTACAATCTTTCAGATCTTAATTATTCTTCGATATATTGATCTCTTTGTTGATCGATAGGAACAAGAAGCTTTTTGAACTCAACAAACTCGGGTTAAAGCTTTAAACTGAATTTGAACAGGCAGCCTTTAAGAGAAAATATCAAAACAAATATTTCAGGATGCTATCTTCTGTGTCTCACTGTAAACGTTATATTATAGGTGATCAATTAAGAGATCTAATTCCTGCACGACAGATCATACCTCTATAAGAAAATGCTAATCAGTTTCAGATCCTATTATATGCTGTAATTGATGGGAGAACTGTTCTGCATGATCACTGGCTTTAAGATAGACCACATATTGGTACGATGTTCAAGATCTTTACCAATCCTAGACACTGATTTTTTTCTTCATCGTTAAAGTCAAGAAGCTTTTTGTACCTACCAGATTCAGGCCAAAGCTTTAAACTGAATATGAACATAGAACAACAGAACTTTCAGGTTACGATACCCTATACGGCTCACCGTATACTAGTGTATGGCTTTCTCCCTCATAAGACATATTATCTCTGGCATAAATCATGTCTCTATGTTCTAAAGAGATCATGTCTCTATGTCTCTATGGATGAACAGCACTCAGCAAGCCAGGCTCTGAAACGATCGTATCAATGGAAAAAGTCTCCTTAAAAAGAATTACGTGCTTTACCGAGATTCAAGAACAAAATTTTATATCAGAGACATTTTTGAATTCAGGCCCTTGAGTGAGATTAAACCAGACATATTTTAGTATACAATGCAGTCTTTCGAGAATTAGCTCGAAGGTGACTGATACATTTTTAATGACGTCGGTACTTTCGGTAAAGGAGATAGGGATAACACACTTTATCGATAAATTCCAATGCGAACATCAGGACATACTCTTCAGAGAAGAACGTTCTTGGAGGGTCACTGACATCAAAATAAGCCATATATTGGTCCAATGATCTAGGGTTTAAGCAATCCTATTGACTAATCTCTATCTTGACTTATACATTAAAACTGAATTTACACTTATAGATCCGAGGGGAACATTGCACAATTTATCTTACAGGTGCTCACCGTTCATAGTGTAAGGTTTTATCCGTTGTGATTTGCACGAAGATAGATCATGCCTCTGTTAGTTACTGCAAATCAGTTTCGGAGAAGGAAGTCTTTTGTTGTGTGATTTCGAAAACTTCCACATATTCCAAGTGCAGCTGCTTACATATGAAGTCACGTCATCGAGCAATAAATACATCAACCACAATGATTAATAATTTAAATAGTTTGACGATCGACTATAAAAATGAAATCTGAAATTTAAATAAAAAAAAATTATTTTGAATACAATGATTTGTATTCATACTCGAAACTAATCATCTTAAATAAATTTCAATTAATACAATCGTGGTATAGTTAACAACAACAACGAAATCAACCATTAAAAAAATTTTTTTTTTCTCGAACCATTTATTTTAGTTAATGAGTTAATTCATTTACCATACATACACGCACACAACCAACCAACGACGATCGCTACAATTTTCTTTTGAGAAAGGAGACGAAATAACATTAAGATCTTATTTACAGTCAAAATATTGTGATATGAGACGAAGATGATGTAATTTCGATTGAACGACACAAAAAAAAATTATTTTAAATTTTGGATTCAGTTGACTCGGTTCACATCACTCGCATTTGCATACTAGTGAAGTATACTCGTATATAAGAAAATGTACTGTCCCAAGTGTTAAATATAGTGTTGCCAGTTCAATAAAAAAAAAATTAAGATGAGTTCAAAATGTGATACATCAAAAACATCATTCCATACAAATTTGAATCCACGTTGTCAGGCGAACGCGCGGGAACGTTATCGGACACACAGGTATTATTGTTTTAAAATAGTCTCGTGCAATAGTTATTTATAAGTTGAGTGTTTTTGTAAATGTTTTGTAATTCACCCAAGAAAACTCGAAACGTCTCTTTGTAGTGTTAATACAGCGTTTACGACACTGCGCTCGTTGATACCGACCGAGCCGAAGAATAGGAAATTGTCGAAAATTGAAACATTGCGGCTGGCTAAGAGTTATATAGCACATTTGAGTGCGGTGTTGATTACAGGTGAGTGCAAGTATTGTTATATAATAGACTGTTTCAGTGAAAGTATTGAACACTATAGTACAAGTGATCGGGGGTGTCCAATTCAAACAACTTCTAAAAATAATCGGGTGTGTATTGTTCTTGTGCAAAGTTTGTGGTAGCTTAACCCAATTTTTCAGAAAATTATTCATTGTATGGGCTCCTATTTCATCTATGGCAACTTCGATTTGAATTTCTGGATGTTATAGTTTCTGGATGGTATAATAACTAGTCAAATCGCAGCTGTGCTAATAATAGAGATTGAGAGTGTGTCAAAGACTGAATGTTTCTTTTTCTGTGTAGAATACTCAAGGTGACAAAATTTCGTTTATCAAAGCTCGGTTATGCTCACTATTGTCTATAAGTTTGAAACCTTGCATATTTTCGAAAAACTTTGACTAATGATACCACCGGGTTCAAAATACAAACCAAACAGTCACTCTTTATGTCTATAGCCATCGGCTTCTTCATCGAACGTGTGGATTTTCTGAGTTCTAAATGCGACACAGCATCCGAGATGAACCTAAGCTTCGCCGGAAAAGTCGATTTTTTGGCAAAAATGCTTTTTTCACAAACTAATAAGCGAACTGAAAGCATTGCGGACCGTCGTTTTGCTTCAGATCCTGCGCTAATTGAACTTAATCTATACTTCCATACCGAGGTCTTTGTGCATAATGGTGGATGTTCAGACTAATTCGGAACAAGAACTACAATGTTAGTATTTTCACGTGTAGATTGTATCCAATAACAATCCAGTTTCACTAAAAAGTGAGATTCATCCACAAACTGTCTTGTTAGTATTTTATCTCAATCCACGTAAATTTTTTACAGATTGGGTTTAAGTATCACTTCGTAGAAAGTAAGTTTTCCATATTTCCCAATTTTATTCAAGCGTAAAGCAACCCCAACATTGAACTAATTTTCAGTCATGACACGAATGACACCTCTCAAAATAACCGATAGTTTAAATTAGAAACGTTAGATGGACCACCCATCAGGTTTAGAACTGGATTTCTACTTCGTAGTAACCCTCAAGCGTCTCTGTTTATAATCAGTTATCCAGTTTAGGTTAATTCTTCCCAATAGGCTCAAAGTGGATGAGTCAATAAAAGACGAACTTGAAGTTTGTTGCCTAATTCAATTTGTTCGTTATCAGAAAGTGGCTTCCTGTTGTACTTTAAGGTGGATACAACACACGTTTGAATTAGACATGTCTGAGAAACGCCAATACCTTGATTTTGGGTAGGTTCAATCGACTGCCAGAAAAACCTTTCTCAATCTTCCATTTTCAATCTTGTAAAGATCGCTAGACTCAAGTGGTTTTGTAGTATGTTTTTTCACACGATGTGAAGGTTTGACATTTCTACTTAATACTTTAATCATCGTCCAACATTTTCAATCACAGCTTTTGAATTTTTCCAACAGTCAGAAATCTTCGATTTTAGAGAGAACTCTCATATATTGTTTATTTGTTGTTTGGATGTGGTTTGTCAGCTTTGAAGGCTAAACTTGCTTTACAACCTTTCAAATAATAGGTTGTGAGCTAGTGGTTTTCATGGCTCACTTTCGTGAGAGTGACACCCAAACCCATTCCTAGAGATACTTCATTTAAACAGTTAGAAGAGCTTTTCCGATATGAAACACGGCAATATGGCAGCTTCTGGTTGTAGCACCTAATGATGGTGAAGTTGATGCGAGATGCATCTAATTCGGATATTATTGGCCTTAGTGGCACATTAAAGTGGAATCAAGAGGTAAAATGCCGCTCGTTATGGTCTTAAAATACACATTAATGTCAACATCTGGCCAATCTTTTCAGATTCATCTGGCCAAACTTTTCAGAATTCCTCAAAGATCACAGATGAAAGACGCCCATACAAAACCTTTAGCTAATCGACCAATGTTGAGATTTTGATGACACATACTAAGTCACTTGGCAACAAACTACTTAAGTGGCAAAAAGTGTACATGTGGCTCCATACCCGAGTCTCTGGTCATATGTTGAAGCTCAATAATCTAAGATCAAAATGGTGCATTAAATCAGCCGGAGTTGAGGTTCTAAGCTAATGGTTTCGAATCCTCACACCGGAGATATCACTTCACACCCAACACGAGCGCTTGTTCCTCGAACAACTCGACTCAGCTCGATTATAGCGCATCTCATAACTTATACATATAATCAACATAATTTTTATCATTTTATAATATTTTTTGTTTGTGTTCCAGGCAGCACCATTCAACCCTGTTTGCAAATAAATTACAGCGATGATGATATTAATGTAGCCATAACTAACGAACCAGCAAGAACAAATATATGTACGTTTTGTGTACAAGCAAAACATAATTAGTTTTATGTTTTTTATGTTTAAGATTAACACGACGTTATGTACATACATGTACATATATATAATTTATGATAAGAATATTAAAATTTTTGAATAAAAGATTTAGTTTTTGTGTACTTAAATGTAAAAAAAATTCTTTTTTGGATGATGCATTAATTATCGTGCACGATGTGTTCTTTCCGTTCCGGATTTATGGTTTCTCTCGCACCAGAAATGCAATAAATTTAACGTATCGTTGTCTCTCTGTATATCAGTATATATATAGTCAATACTATATATAAGATGCCGATTTTATGCTATTTTCAATAAACAAAGAACTATTTTATTAATAGACAAAATTTGTTGGCCCCTTCGCACGATTTCATCGCCCAAATCGTACAGGGTGATTGATTTTCAACATCGCAAGAGTAAGGGATAAAATTATTCGAGAATTCCAACAAGACGATCTAATTGTGGGTAGTATCAGTACGATAAAGCCTAACAGATCAAAATAGTGGCCATAAGTAGCAAGCAAGAAGGGATGTGTTGATACTATAACTGTAGACAATACGACATTTTAACTATTAATCTACGAGTTATACTAGTTATCAGTCTGCCATTTTATAACCCAGGAATTGTTGATTGTTCATTGCTACATTGTAGTATGGTGCCCATTAACCTCTTCTATACATATATAGTAGTAAAATGACAAGCAGTGTTCGTAGGAAATACGCAAAAGCCATTCTCACGACTGCCGAGCCAGCAACAGCAAATATAGAAATATTCCCTTATTACACCAACGTGTAAGAAGGGTCACCGGAAAATTTACAAATGCACCGCCAATAAAGGATTCACATGGACAAGTTCTAACTACATACGACCAACAATTAAATAGATGGAAAGAGTTCTTCGAGAACAACCGCATAGATCGTGAACCAATTGAGGAGCTTTCAGATGGAAATCATAACTAACCATTCATTAACGGAGCGGGAACCGACAATATACCAGCTGAATTGAGATGCATTTTAGACTGCAGAAGCACTAACACCACTATAAATAGAAGTGTGGAATACTGGGAGAAATCCGCAAGAATGGAAAGCATCTCCCTGCTCAACAGTATGCAATGCAAGTATTAGCAAAAATCATCCTGGAACGAACCTCACCAATTGTAAACCAATACATACGAAACGAAGAAGCAGTTTTAAGACCAGGAAAAGCCGAGGAAAATAACCGAACTCAACACAAAAGAAAGCAGAGTGGTATATACTACAATACACAAGGAGTTAGACAAATATGTATGCTATCGCCACTACTGTTCCTCATATTACTAGATAATGTCATGCGCAAGCTAGACATCACATCACCAAAAGGAATTTAGTGGGATCCAATTAGAAAACTCAATGATCTCGAATACGCAGCTGATATTATGCTTGCTAACATACAAGTACACAGACATGTAGCAAAAGCTTTAAAAGTTATTAGAAATAGCACAAGATGTTGGGCTCAAGATAAACATAAGAAAGACAAAGGCCCTTAGACTGAACACAAGCGTTAGTACATCACTTCGTATCAACCAAAATTCGTTGCTGTACCTCGGATGTACCGTATCAAGAACAGGCGACACGGAAGTAGTACAACATGCTCCATAAGATCTGGAATGCATTCGTCCTGTCAAGAAACAGCAATGTTCAATTCCTGTGTAAAATTAGTACTGTTGTATGGCTGTGAAACGTGGAAATATTCGCAGAAAATCACAAGAAGACTCCAAGTGTTTGTGAATAAATGCCTAAGACGATTGATCAAATGCTTCTGGCTGAATGATATCACAAATGAAGAATTACTGCGATAAACAAACCAAATCGACATTGAGAAGGAGATCAGGAAGCGGAAATGGGGATGGATAAGACACACGCTGAGAAAGACACCAAACGACATAACCATAAGGATGTCATTAGAATGGAATCCGCAAGGAAAAAGAAAATTTGAAAGGCCAGCAGTGACTTGGAAAAGAACCGTGCTAACTGAAGCAAAACATTTTGGGAAAATATGGGAAGAATTAAAGAGAATAACCCCAATTAGAGTTTGATGGTCCGCAGTCTAGTAGACGCCCTATGCTCCTAAGAATGGAGGTAAAGGAGAAAAAATACATATATCGTGACATGCCGATCGCTGAAAAGCATAAGATGGGAAATTATATGCAACATAATAAAGATTATGGCGAAACTGTTTAAAAATTTTAGGTTATTGCGAGATGGTTAGAGAGCTGAAGATTGTGAGATATGAGGTGTTTGTGACAGTGTTGGGAGTTACGGGTGAGCTCAAAAGGTGGCATTGATTGAGGCTAAATCAGTTTGAAGGCGACTTAATGTTAATACAAAGTGTGTCAGGAATGTTAGGAAGGTGGTTTTGGCATATAAAAGTACCACCTTGAACAATCACCACATATTTATGGCACAAATATAAGATCTTGAACCAAGTTTGACATTGATACGACATATATTAACGATATAAGCATAGTTCATATACGTTTGGGATAGCTCCCAATCATCGCCTTCACTCTAACAAGGGCACTTCTTTTTAATTTTGCAGCATACCAATTCCACTGTTGTAATGGTTCTTCTGGTATAAGAAATGATCGGTGACGGCAGCAGGAGATCGCAACCACAATGTTGTGTTAATTATGTATGGTAGTTCAATAATTGAGTTCCAATCTAGGCTTATATATAGAAACACACTTCAAAGATTTATATGTACCAATTAATTAAATCTTTGGTGCTAATAGGAGATAACAGCGTATCAAAATGTGCCAGAAGTCATTTATGGCAAGTCCTGATATTTATATATATTGTATATCCGAGTGTGCCAAAAAACTCAAACCCGTTGACAAGTATTGATGAAACACCAAATCAACCCTTAACACTCAAAATATGTAACATTTATCACCACTTACCTCAATGCACCCAATGGAAGTTTAGGGAACATTTGAGCGAGCATTGACCTCAAACAGCATGACGATTGATTGTAATTCGTCTAAATACGTTATAAACTGAATAAAACTTTTGGCAAACTGAGCTAAAAAAACAAAATCGAGTTTTTCTAAATATTTCACAGCCTGCTTGAAGTATACAATATAACCAAAATTTAATATCTTCCAAAGCCTACTATAATTATCTACCAATTCCATTTTCACGAATTTCACAGTGTATCACCCTGTATGTTATTGTGTATAGGAAATTTCGCGGATAAAACGCCGGAAGCTGCTTGGATATAAACTTTATATAATATATAAATGGAAGACCGAAGAAATTATTTTATATCTCAGTTTTATAAGACTATATATTTGTGTACTATAAGACTATATATAGTCTTAAATTGGATGGCTGTGTTATTATTATCCTTATACTCGTATAAAGGATATACACATAAGGATAATAATGATTGTTATATTGTGATTTATGTATAAATATATTAATAAAAATATTTGCTCAAAAGACTGTGATCTATATATAAGAGTACGAGCTTTATCCATGTATATCGATTAAACTTTATTGGAAACATAAAAAGAAAAGTTGATCGGTCTTGAAGTGAAGTGAATAGTGAAGTTCATATATAAACAAATATTGATTGCTCCATAAACTCTAGTTGTAAACATGACCTTTAACAGCTATTTAATGTGAAGTAAAGTCGAGGTTGCCCTTCTGAGAGTAAATAATAGTCTTTTATTGTCTGACCAGTGCTATTCATTGTTATAACATAACTAGCGCATATGACATGTGTTTTTTTAGAATATTTTCTTGAAATTTGTATATCAGTACACGTGCTAAGTATAGCCTCTAAGGCCATATACTGTCTATTATAGACAAAAATTTGCTAATATCACAGAATATTTTCCTAGTAACTGTGAGAGAAATATACTGGTATTGGTTTATAATGACGCAGTGCATTTCCCTTGCTGCTCTTGTCTTATGCGCTCTTTGAGATACGCTGAAGAAACGCTTTTCGATTTTGACTCTACATATGGATGTCACAAAGAAAATAATTGGGCTCGGATCGAAAACCAATATAAAAAAAAGTCAAGGAACTATATAGTCATACTCAGACAAGAAATATGGAGTTCAGGACACTGCCAAGACCCATAGTATCAGAAGTATTGTGAGAACTGGATGATGAATGATGACCAAACAGTGTAATGAGCAAGTAAATCTTGGGTATAATGAAGTGTTTCACAGAAATGGGGGGCTTCTAATTCTTTAAATGCAAATATATATCCTAATCCCCGAGATATGTAGGAAATATCAGATTAATGTGTTCCAAAGTGGAAATAGAAATATAGAGTATCAGTACATCAGTAATAAACGAAAGTAAAACAGGTGAGGACCACATTGGGCTTGTCAGTGATAAATAGAAATCTGTTCTGATATCAAAGCAAATTCCGAACGATTTTATGAAAATCAAGTTAGCGCAGTTCAACTCTGATGACCCTTTTTGCGGCCTACTTAGGATTTACATTCAGGTGAGGGCTATACATGGACGTCTATTCTTATACCCCAATAACAACACTTTCAGTAGAGATAGCAAGAACAATAGCCCTAGATGCAACCACTTGGCATTTCAAACCAGCAATCATGCCAAGTTTAGGTGGCCTATAGGGAAAGCTGGCATTAAGTCTGAAAAAATCTAATTTAGAATAAAATCATGTCTAAATTCATGACCGCTAGAACCTTGAACAAAGATGAAAAACAGGAGACCACGGGATGGAAACTCTGTCGGATTATAGATACATATAAAAGAAAGTATGGACTAATTCGGATCGCAACGTATAAAGGACAAGAAACAATTTACAAGCGGCCTATTGTAAAAATGTGCAAACTTTTGAGAATTATTCTACATCATCAAAAGCACCAAGCCCAATTCCAGTACAAACCATTATCAGCGATAACTCTCCAATTTGAGGTAAAAATAACCACCCATATAGTAGACGATAATCTCAAAGACAAACAATTTACCATTAGCTATGGTATCAACTCCTGCTGTGATGTGACTTGCAGAGGTCCACAATAGAGTGTTTCAATTCAACCAATCGGCAGGTATATACTACGAAAAGCTAGACAACCTAAATATAGTGGCAATAAAATGGGTATGGTTATTTATCACGACATAACGCCTGAATGCGAGGAGATAGAAGCTTTTAAACAAGCGGATAGTGAACTATTAATGAAAACTAAAATAAAGAACTGCCGTGGCTACAGCGAAGTGAAGCTAATGAAACACAACTAAACATCACCATGACATCTGTAATTATTTTGAGAAATGATCAACAACGATTGGAGCATGAAACACTCCTATTGAATGACTACCAAATTCACGAGAAGATAATCCGAGTACGCAGTGGGCAATCATCGAGAACGTTTCGCATTAATGGAAACGAAATGTAAACCATTGTCAAAATTCCAAAATCATTTCAACCGAAATAAATTTCAAAATCAGGAAGATCCTTGATTCCAATCTCATAAAAGGACTCAATATTTCGTTTAAAGCGCCTCCTCCATAACTTCCAATCATTGTCACGTACAGCATTAGCATCTGTGTGTACACTGTGTTGATGTATACTATGTCGATATATAAACATTGAATTATTTTGACACTTGTCAACTGATTGACTAATTAGACGTGTTTTCGAAACGTCAATTCAGTACAGTTTTAGCACTGATTTCCTTCACACCAAAACGACGTGCCGAATGCAGCGTCACTATATCATCGAAAATATAGTGTCCAATAAGTACCGTCTGACAAAAATTTAATCTTTGGCTTAAGGGCGGTAAACAGCCTAAGAGCGTCTTAACTGAGACCTTGCGGGCCATTAATACGTATTGGTACACATTGTAGGTGGTCAACTGAACGAATACTTTTACTTTTAATGTTTGTTAATTTTTGGTCAACGGCAAGAATCGAACTCGAGACCGCGGTGCAAGAAAAAGCTTTTTTAACCATCAAGCTTCAACAGGCGACCATTAACCGTATGACAACACTATTTGTGCGTTTGGTATCAAATTTGTTGAACATGAGGCAGTGACAGCTCGTCAACATACCGTTAAGCAACGAACAAGATGTTCCAATGACCTGATTGAAGCGGTTAGAGAGAGAGAGCGTTGGCAAAATCCAAAAGTGTTGTATTTTCACCGCACTCAGCATTTTCACGTCATTGGAATCGCAACAAGACGGTGCGCCATATCACACTGCAATTCAAATAATTCAGTCACTTTTGGTTCAATTTTCATCATTGAACATAATGGAGTTATACTCAATACCCACTTTACCTATTATTAACCAACAGATTAAGTTTTACCTTACCATCGGGAATATTTTATCTGACCCCATTTGGATATAGTTTACGAATCTCTGAATTATTTATTACAATAAATGATATGCTAATTAAATTACGCGCGCGATATACCTACTTAAAACCAAACACAAACAATAATTAGAATATGTCACGAAAGGCGCTAAACCTATAAGTAGGAAAAATTCCAACGATAACATGTTAAGGATCAATCCCATATATGCACGATTACAACAACAATTTCGGATGTATATAGGATATATCGAATAATTAACCGCATCACCAATGTACACAACATATATTATATGTATATACAGACAGACACACGTGTTGTGTATAGCATAAGATCGAAATATCCTAATATGGTTTAGGGGTTGCATAAACCATATACATTTGGTATATGCGGTTAGACAATTTGTCTAAGTGAGTTCATGAGCTAAACGACTTAATGAGTTTTCATTATATATGTTATATGCTGTGTCGAATCGACACGACGACTGTTTGTGTATATTTGGTATTTGAACGATTTATGTATTTAAAGTCGTTGTATGGTGTTGCTGTTGGTATATGGTGTCAATATAGTTATTGGTTGTAAAATTAATTTTCCGACAGTCTATGTATAGCAATTAGTCTTGTTAGCGGGCTAACAGCTGATTACATGAGTATACAGTATATAAATCTGTTGTGTTTATCTACATGTCAATGATCTGGGTATAATAAATTATCTCACTTGTTAAAATATTAAATTAAAATTGTATCCATTTAATTCAATTTAAGGGATGATTCCATTTCCCTTATGGCTGTATTATCACTTCAGTATATTATATATGTGGTATGAAAGGATTTATTTAAACTGTTCTGTGAGTGTTGTTGTACATTTTATATAACAAAATTGTTGTTAATTTTCCACTTTCCCTCTTTTTGGGGTTATTTGTAAAAATGTGTTATGTGTATGTGTGTGTGTGGTCTTTTCCCAAAGCACAAATTAAAAATTATGGGACAGGAAGCAAATTTTATCGTACAGGTGGTCACTTACCCAAAGTATAATGTGTATTGGAGATGGTTTAGGTGAATATAATAGGTAGAGAAGGTATGAGAGGAGGCTGGGTCTGGAAGTAAATGACTTTTGCAGAAGCTGTAGGGACGAAGAGGAGGAAGAGACGGTAGTCCACCTCCTATGCCCAGCTTTGGCACACAAAAGACATGAATATTTAGGTTCGTCTTTAATGTACGAGACTTATTACGCTAAGTAACCAGCTCAAACTGATTCTCATAGGGGTAAAAGGGGAGTAAAATCCTGTGGTATCACAACGGACCATCGCCGGTCTAAGTTTGCTGTAGCAGCCACTCAACCTAACCTAACCTAGGTAGAGAAGGTTCAGCATCTGGTTTGGATCGATGCAATTCCAACTCTTTCCTTGTTTACATCACTGCAATATTGTCTATCATCATATACACGGACATGGAATGCGAACTGGAACATTAAATCTCTATCGAGGGCAAATAAAACACAATCACATTGAGATTTTAGGCCTCAGTAAAATCAAATGGAAGAACAGTTTTTGGTATAGGGAGGACACACAAGAAGAAAGCGTGGACATAATAACAACAAATAACGTGAAAGAAGCTTTGATGGAATGGAAACCACAATAACAGGAATACACAGGAAAGACATCAAAACGGTACAAGAGGATTTCAATGCCAGCTGTAAGGATTGATACTACATAAAGCTAAAAAAATAAGGCTGCTGGACCAGTTAATATAACCGCTGAAATATTCAAAGGAGGTTTATCTTTATAGCTGGAAGGACAATAACAGCAATAATTCAGGAAGTGTGGCATTCTCCCTTATAATCATCCCTAACAGTATAATCCGTATCATCGCTGAACAATCCAGAGAATAGAATCCATCACTATAGCTGCTCTTTGTCGGAACGCAATATGTCAGGCACTATGAGGGCATGTTTGAGAGGCATGTCTGAGTGTTATGTGTGAACAGGTAATATGATTGCTTACACATTAACTAGCTAAAACAAAACAACCTGTCAAATTACGGAGCGAGATAAAATATGTAACCTGCAACAGAATAAGATAGTTCAGCCTAGTAGGGGCCCGATATATGCTCCTATAATTAAAGGTAAAGCAAAATAAAATGCTGCTGAACAGTTTCATCTTTACAGCTTCGACAGTAATAATGTTTGTAAATGTCAAGTCTATACTGGAACAATTACCAATGAGACAGTGTCCAGTAATAGCAACCACAATACTAAATATGCAAACAACCTGATGGTCTATATAAATATGCGCATTTGCTAACTGCGGTTTCCTGTATTGCCAACTTATAGCCTGCGAGACTCTAATAGGCATAATGGTTTCGTTGAATACCCAGTCTGAATTCCCACTAGAAACTGTGGCAAGATGTAATCTAGGATGGCAATATCAACACTCTCCACTCTAAATTCGATGATTTGAGAGTGAGGTTCTCTTTCAAAAACCTTGTATCATTCTGTTGTGAGGCCATTAGCTCCATATCTGAAAATAGTACTTTTAGGAAAGATGAGCCGATCTACGAGTCCTTATACAATTTTTGTGCTGTAAAAACGTTCGATATCTATCTGTTGATTTCGTCTGCTATAAATTCTGAGCTAACTTTAATGGTTAAATTTAAAACTCCAATAGCTCTGTTTTTTTATGCAAATTTATCGCTGATTTCAAATCACAAACAAATAATATTTTATCTGATTTAGTTTGGGTGCTATTGAAGTTTAAGCAAGGTCGGTTATAGAGCCGGCTTATAGTGAAGCGACCTTTCTTCTTTGGTTATAGCTCCTAAACTAAGAGAGATATGAAAAAAGGTAACCGGATAAATGATCTTAAGAAAATCTCCTATACGGATGATAATTTTCATTCGATTCAGAATCAATTTCTTTTTTAAAATCGAAAAACCTTAGTTTTATTAATTTTCATAATCTTTATTTAATTCAATATATTTTTAATATTTTTTTTTTATTATTTTGTTTAAATTTTTCTTTAATTTCTTTTTCTGATAATTTAATATTTTTTTTTATTTTGTACATTGTATTTAGTCCCTTTATATTTGGTGTATTTAGTCCCTTTATTTAGTCCCAACATACTATGTTAACCATAAAAATATTTTTCATTACTAGAATGGGAGAAGCCGTAAAACTTCTTTAGCCTTGTTGTTTGTAGGAGATCTTCGTAAGCCTAGTTCTTTTTTTTAAATAAATGGTCATATTTTTAAATAAGGTAACAGCCAGTTCCTTTGCCGACTGCTTTTGAGGTTGTAGTTCTTTTTGTTCGTGAGTCAAAGCTCCGTCTTCAAACTCTCTGAATTCCGTTTGAGACTGTTAGTAAATATTAAAAAAAAAATTTATTTAAATAATTTGCTTGTTAATTTTTGATCAACGGCGAGAATCTAACTCAAAACCGCGGCGTGATGAGAAACTCTCTGAACCATTAAGCTACAACCGGTGTCAGTTATAGTTATATATATATATTTATATATATAAATATATATATATATATATATATATATATATATATAATATATATATATATATATATATATATATATATATATATATATATATATATATATATATATATATATATATATATATATATATATATATATATATATATGTATATATATATACATATATATATATATATATATATATATATATATATATATATATATATATATATATATATATACATATAAATATATATATATATATATATATATATATATATATATATATATATATATATATATAATATTATAATATATATATATATATATATATATAGATATATATATATATATATATATATCAGGAAATTCATTATTCCTAAAACTGGTCTGATTATACAGTTTCAAACTGATTTCGGCAAATAAGTCTATTGTCTACGTTTCTGTAAACTCTAGAAAGGTTAATAGATCGATGTTCTAGGGATAGTTGTTTATCAGCCTTATTATATACCCATAACTACTATACTGAGAGTGTTTTTGACTGTAGATCAATCAATGCGATAACAAATGCCAAATTCCATTATCAGTTGCAGTCACAATCACCAAAAATGATCCTCATGAAAGTGTGTTTTCATCTTTACGTTGGCTCTTGCCTATTGAAAAGTTTCTTATATAGGTTACAGCAGTTTGGTTTTATTGTTCAAGGCTATGCCGGTGGGTAAGCCCTCTCAGGTTTACTGAACTTACGTAATGGACACTTTTTATCATTGAAAAGTTGAATTGAAATAGCTAATATCATATTCAGACAAAGTCTGTAGCTTCGAATCATCAGAGAAAAAAAAATCTGATCTCAGGATATTAAACGTAAGTAATGATTTAAAGATGGCGATGACTCCCTCCACTTCAATTTACGATGTTTGGATAGAGTTCGATTCTCCTTATTCAACTTCAGGTCAGTAGAATTCTCGATTAGCACGTTTGTGGCAACGTGTGTGAAATCTATATTCATTGAGGCGGTTTGCTATTCATATATGATTTTGAATGATGCAAGAAAGTAGACTTGGAGCTGAATCTTGGCTGTTATTTATATTGAGAGCGTCAATATAGAGTGGCATGTCATTGATTCACGATAAAAAAGTATCAGCAAAACCCTCGATGATAGCCTCACGTATATATATATATATATATATATATATATATATATATATATATATATATATATATATATATATATATATATATATATATTTACATTTACACTTAGTTTATGAGGTTACCGTAATCTATAAACTTCTTTGACACTGGGTACCAAAGTATAAATTAAAAATCAAAACAATACAATCGATATGTTATCAGTTAAAAAGTTCAAGTACCTATAATCAGTATTTCGCACATTATAGGTGCATCGAGGCCAGATAAAAACATACATGTAGATAAGTAAAATCGGTATGGAATAAAAACATTAAGTACTTTATAAGACGAAGAAACCCTAACTAATTTTGTGCAAAAAGCATTCGTTAGGGTGCCCATCTCCAATGTGAACGTATAAATGGTTTGTAAAGCCTCAGTTAGATCACGGTTGAGGCTGCCTTTACAACCCTTAAACCATAGAATTAGAACAGCTTGAGTTTGTTGTTTTAAATGTGCAAAATGATTTGGATTTTGCAAAGTAATCAAATATTAAATCTCAAAATTATCTTATTGCAAACTTTGAAACTCAAAACATGAAGTGGGCCAAAGTTCTAACACAATCTTTTAATTGAAGCGATTGACTTTGTTTGATTAAAATATAAATTGTGAAGTTACGATTTATTACTAGAGATGAACCTGGCCCAATTTTATCTTGCCTTACCTACTTCAAACTAGAAAGAGTGGTAGGGATTGGTGCGGCGACTCAAAAAGCGCAAGGTACAGGTATTTGGGTATTTGAATTGTTCGACTCGAGAAGCACATGAACATTTTGGCAGATAACTGTAATCATCGTAAAAATAATATAATTAAAAAGGTGAGCAAACCTAAGTGGGTGCTCAACCGTTCAGAAGTACGAAACGAAGGATGTACATCTTACCTCAAATGATTCAGAATGTTTAATAAAAAGAAAGAAGTACAGGAAGTTATAACTTAACAGGGATTTTGTATTGTGTGGCAGGGTGGAGGATGCTGAATATCGGATAGATCTGTTCTGCCCAAATTCAATATTTTCAGATCATGTTTCAGCATTCTTCGCAATGCAACTAATCTAACAAGAGTAATGAGTGAGGGAGCTTTGGCTTATAAGGAAATGTATGATTATGCGAAAATGAGAAATATAATAATTTAAGATCAACAGCAAGATGTCGATGGGGCATATCAGGTTTTCTACTGGTTGTATAGATAATGTAAACTAAATCAGTGGCAACATGGTTGTCTAGTTTTGAACCAAACAGAACAGCTTAGTCTTGGGATCATATGATAACGATCAAGAATGCACTTTATGCAAAATTCGGTTTTTTATTAAGATAATCATTTCTTATCAATACTTTGATTTCTTGGAAATTTACAATAACAATTGTAGAGTTGTTAATTGATATAAAGTCGTTAATCAGTTATTTTGCAAATCAGTTTAAGATATTACTTCTGCTAATCAGTTTGTTTAAAATTTGTTTACTTTAAAATAAATACAAAAATGTTCCGAACCTTGGTAGTTGCTGCTGTATTTATCCCAATCCTAGTATATGGATTAACTAATCCGGAAATTTGTAAGATCTTATATCGTTTAAAGAAAATATAATTTGATCTCTTGTGAGCTTAAATAATTTTTAGGTAGAGATGGGTCTCCTCTCCCATCAAGCATTATAATTTCGGTATGTGTAACAGCTCCCTGCGGTTTTGTTATCGGCTCAATAGTTTCAATGGAAATTGGTTTTACTGCACGTAATTTTTTTGTTATATACCAACCTCAAAATATATTATGAATTTGATTTTTTTGATAATTTAAAGCATTTAAATTATACGAACCTGAAGCTCGTATATTTCTCGAAATGTTGGGTATGTGTGGCGAATTCATATTAGCAAGAAAATATGGCGAAGTGTGTAGAAGCAGTAGATGTAACATTTCATTTACAAATGATCTTTGAATGGGTTCCACCTACGGATTATATACTTGAAATTTTAATTGAGGAAGCTTATACAAACATCATATGTTACCGTTTATCAATATACACCAAATACAGTTTATTAATATAAAATTGAATTGTTAATAATAAATTCGCAAATATATAAAACGAGAACTTACTACCTATAACCAAAATAAATCGGATATATAAGATTTAGTATAGGATCGGAACCGGTATTCGTGTCGAACCGGCATTCGTTTTGATTCGTGTCAAATACTGTCATGATTTTTTGGAGTTGCGGGTTTGACAGTACTCGTATGTGTCTTAAACTGAGTATACTTAATCAACGAAATTTTCAAAATAAAATTTAAAGCTTTGGAAGAAGTTTCATAGAAGTATTTCCTACCTTATATGTACTTCGAAGCTAGATAAAATATACCATTCATATTTAACACATGAAGTATGTACTTTGTAACTTAAAGAAACCCTAACTTCAAGAGCGTCGTTTGGTTAGTTGAGCGTTAAGTATTTATATATATATATATATATATATATATATATATATATATATATATATATATATATATATATATATATATATATATATCTGTTTGACCCTGGTTGTCGCTTAATGGTTAGATTTGCTTATCATGCTGCGGTCTCCAGTTCGATTCATGCTTGTTGACCAAAAACTAACATGTTTCGGTAGACCTATAAAGTTAGGTTGACCTGACCACCAACAATGTGAATTTTATCCTGATAGAATAAATTTTCCCCATCTGATAACAATCAATCATGCACTCTACGCAAAATATAAATTTTTTAACGTATCAATCATAAGAAATTGATAATTTCTTATCAAATATAAGTTTATGTCTCGGGAATTTACAACAACAATTGGTATAAATAACCCTAATCAGGTATTTTGCAAGTCAGTTTATGTTTTTACCACTTCTGATTAGAAGTAAAAACTGATTAGTTTGTTTAAATGTTTGTATTAATCAGAAAAAATATAAAAATGTTCCGAGCTTTTGTAATTGCTGCTGCATTTATGCCAATCCTAGTACTTGGGCTAACTAATCCAGCATTATGTAAGCCTGTTTGTCGCATTAAGAACTTATAATTAAATTTTTGGTGATCTTAAATAATTTTTATAGGCAGAAATGGAGCTCCTCTTCCATCAAGCATTCTAATTTCGGGATGCCCAACAGCCCCGTGCAATTTTGTACCCGGCACAATAGTTTCAACACAAATTGGTTTTACTGCACGTAAGTTTGTCGTTATTTATCGACCTATACTCCGAATAAATTATAAATTTGTATTTTTATTTATAGCATTTGACCTATACGCACCGCTCACCCGTGTATTTGTCGAATCATTGGGTATGTATGGTGAATATGAATTAAAAAGGGAATATGCCGATGTGTGCTCCAATATTGAACAAACCTGTCCACTAAGTGAAGGGGAAGATGTAACATTCCATTTACAAATGGATATATATGAAGACTTGCCAATTACTAATTGTGTTTTTGAAATTGTGATCCAAGAAGCTGGAACGAACTTGACATGTTATCGATTACCAGCTTCCATTGTACCTGGTGAATAAATATTTGTTTAATTAATGCTAACAATTATATTCACAAGTGCTTAATAAAATATAAATAAGATTTGGTGTAGAATCGGCATTTTTATTACTTCTCAATGAAAATCAATGAAAAGTCATTGGAAAATTCACAAAAATTCTAACAATAAAGGATCGTACAATCCACCAACAGAGTGGAACGTTAGAACTACTATCGAAAAGGTGAAAACTATTAACATCCGCTGGTACAGACAATAACCAGCTGAATTATTCAATTACAAATATTCGTACACCACTATTAGTTGAAGTATGTAATACCGAGAGAATCCCGAGGAAATGGAAAGAAGGCTTAACCAAAACAAGGCGCGACCTTAGGAAGTTCTAGAAATGAATCTCATTTCTTATTACCATCGAACCAGCAACTGAGAATGGAACAAGCTGGCTTTAGGCTAGGAAGGCCGTTCATCATAGAACGGCCAAACGAATTAACTTCAGCACTGTATCTACTCTTCGTTGATCTCGAACGTACATTTAACAAAATCGAGTCCTACGAAGTAAATAATGGAACTAATCAACGGAATGTATGCCAGAAAACTAAGTTCAGACATGGCAACAAGCATGAAGAGGTTGTACGGTAGCAGAAGCAGGTGGCATGTATATCCAGCCTGTTGAAAAAATGTTCAATGCGTGTATGAAATCAGTTCTGCTGTATTGTTTTGTTTTTATCTCTACAATCGCCATTACAGTCAAATCGAGGACGTACGGCTATAGGTCCGATTTACGTAGAACCATCTGCACATTGCATAGCTCCATGCCAGCCTATAGAACTGACATGAAAGATGGGTTGACCCATGAATTCTGCACTTCAACAGTTCTGCTGTATTGGTATGAAACACATACAGAAGATAACACAGATTAAAAATCAGGAAGCTCATGCGAAGATGGATCGGCCATACACTAAGAAAGACCGCGAATAGCATAACACGAATATCATTGGAATAAAAGAAACGAGTCGAAACGTCAACAATCACGTGGAAGAGAACAGTAAAAACTCAGTCTAGGCTAGTGAGGATACGACGAATTGTTACAAGTGATGCTTGCTTTATTAAACCTTATGAACAGAAATAGTTTAATCCTGTCTAAAAGCAAATCAACGTTTAACTGATGATGTATATGTTATAAAGTGTTTTACCATGAATGTTGGGTCCATGACTATACTGCATGTTCTGGATTGACACACTGGGGCTCTTGATTCTTGTTAATCCTGTCTAAAAGCAAATCAACGTTTAATTGATGATGTATATGTTATAAAGTGTTTTACCATAGATTGTTGGGTCCATGACTATACTGCATGTTCTGGATTGACACACTGGGGCTCTTGATTCTTGTTAGAGACTGTTTTATATTCTTATGTTACTAAAATAAGCATACTATCGACGTGTTCCAGACTTAATCTTTAAATAGGACTAGGAGTTTTGGAAGATGGTTTCAAAATTAAGATTGGTCATCCATATCCTTAATGCCAGTACCGCTCGGATTGAGGTACTTTCTTATCGCGAAGTCCGAATACTTGTCGATCTTTAGTGTTATGTAAATGTATACCCAAATAGATATACTTCAGACTGTATTTTCCATTTCAAAGGGCCAGTGTGGAGGTTGTGGTTTAAGGACCATACCACTTTATAGTTCCATCATATCCTTATAATCCAACTCCAATTGATACCCAAAATCTTGTATAAGGACTTAATTATATGAAACAATACGAACCAGAAATCGATACGGAAATAATTTATACTGGAAAAACCACAGAAAACCACTGGAGACTAATCCATAATGATCAATCTATTAATTTATTCAACGAAAAATTCCATTTCCCACAAACAAAATATTTATTTATCCTTGTTGGAAGGAATACCATATACACAAGTATATAAGTACTGTATACAAAGCTGGAGCTGGTATACATAAACAGAAGCTGTTGTTAATCAAATAAACCACAAAAACCTAAACATAAAATAAAACTGAAAACTGTTAACAGAAAATAAATTTTCCCTGCCATATACATCCTTGTGTTTAGGATCTTTGACAACAAATAATTGAAATGGATGAACTTCTTACTAGAACTCAAGTGTATTATAAACATCCAATTTAAATTTTTTTTTCATCTTATTTATCTATAAGCAAAAGGAAGTAATACGATTATTTATCAATCAATTTTTTTTTCGTTCCGATTTGTCTGCGGCGAAGATGTATAAAAAGATTTCGTTTTAACGAGTCAACTTTAAGACGTGTATCGAGACTCGTTCCAAATTTTTCTCTTTAAATAACGATAAATCATTTATCTTAGATATATGTATATATACAATAAGATGGGTAATATAGTTTTTCTTTTCTTCTTCTTAATAATTGAGTATATGGTGTGGAGGAATAATTATAGTCGTATGTATGTGTGCTATATACATATAGTACAGTGTATAGAATGGAAAGGATGTTGGTTATTAGGTTTGCAGGTGTGTCTGAGATTTTCGGATTATTCATCTTATATATTTATGAAAATTAATTACCAATTTATTTGTGATATATAAGATATATATAAACGAAGAGCAGAAGGTTGTGTTAGGGGTGACACGATTAAATGTTTGTGTGTCATTATCGAATCGTATAATAAATCGATTAATTTATGCATTTAAGATTACATATATAATTGAGTAAATTTAGAGTAGGGCAGTTATACCCTTAACCCCTTAAACTGTGTTATTTAAAGCAATTATCTGAACATGAGTGTAAAACTCGACGGTGTTTAGCTCAAAATTATAAACTATATTAATCGTTGCCACTACGACCAAGCAAATTATTCAATCACTGAAATCGAAATACTAGAATCTTATCTAGTTGTTTCATTCATCTGAATCTTTCACCGCATATTGATGGCTCAAATATAAGATTTTGGACCAAGTTTGACATTGATACGACATGTATGAACGATACAAGAAAAGCTCATACGTTTGGGACAGCTCCCCAACATCTCCGTGGTATCTTCAATACATTTTCTAATAATTGATACAAGTGGTACAAATCCAGTACAACACATTAAAAATTTCACTCAACTAGAATTTCACTCATATTTTTTCACTCAACTTTTGTTTCAATTTTTTTAAATTAAAAGGATTTATTTAACTGCTACCGGAAAGGGCAAAGTTGGGGAGGCCCATTAAGGCACTCACGACTGTGCTTAACAGAGGTGCAATAGACTGAGCGAATGAAAGGTGGACGAAGACCCTCTCATGTAGTGTAGCAAGGTAAGTCTGGCGAAAGCTGGACTTGAAGCGCTCAAAGGCACTGATCTCTCTACGAAGACGTGAACTAAAAACGATCGTGGGGGTACTCACAGAACGCGAGAAGGCTAGGACTAGTGGAAAATGACTTTTGTAGAAACGGTATGGATGAGGAGGAAGAAGAGACGGTAGTCCTCTTCCTATGCTCATGCGTCTGACTTTGGCAGAAGAAAGACAGAGAAGTACTTAATGGACTATCTCTCTGATCTCGAAAACTCTAAGGTGCGAGATTTATCACGCTACATGACTAGCTCAAACTGGTTCTCATAAAGCTAATAGGTAAATAAAATCCTGTGGTATCACAACGGACCGTCAGCGGTCTAAGTGTGCTATAGCAGCCACTCAACCTAACCTAATCTAATTTAAATGGATCTTCTTTCGAGAATGGTTTACGTATTTATTCTATTGATACGATATACATTATGGATACTAGCATAGTTTATGAACTTGTACGTTTGTGGCAACTCCGACTCACACTCATCTGATCCAATCACCTAATATCAAAATATTAAAATTTGTACATACTATAATCCGTGGTGCCTTCACTACTTTTTTTAATAATTGTAACAAGTGGTGCAAATCCATTAACATATTTTCAAAATTACACTCAACTCGAATTTCACTCAAAGTTTTTCACTCAATTTTTTATCCAATTTTATAAATTAACTGGATTTACTGTCGAGAATGGTTTACGTATTTATTCAATTATCATCTTGAATCTATCCAACATGATAGATATAAGTATTACACCATTTCGAACACAATGTACTAACCCATTATGGACATACATACATACAAAGTCAACATGTTTCATATTTCACTGTATTTTATTATTTACTTAAGCTTGAGTTAATCTTCACTTATGTTTAGTTAACAGTAAATTTAAGTGATTTTTAGGATGAACGAGTACACAAACGAGTTGACAACCGCAATCGTTTATCTACTTCAAACACATATATATTTGTTTTGTCCTTTTTGGATTTAAGATTTGCTGTAACTAACAGACGGTACCACTTCTCTTTATGTTTTATGTGTATTACGAAGATAATTTACTTTGGTTATTTATCTCCATCGTTTATATTTATATACAACAAAAAATTTCTTAAAGCAAATCGTTCATATTGTGCTAGATTTATACCACCGTCTAGACTCTAGACCATGCTACGAGTATTAAGCTCCCCTTATATGCATTCAGTGCCAATTATCGGAAAATCAAAACTCTTTTGTAACGTATATAAGAAATAAATTAAATTAAGATTAATGGTGTAAAAGTCGTAAATCTGTATCAATTTCCCAACTTACCTCTATATCTACACACACACACACACACTCACTGACCGAGATATATGGGCTATATATATATATATATATATACATCTCAATTTATATTTCTTAAGACGTTTAAGGTAGAAACAACAACAACCAAATAATCAATTAAAACGTATACACACATACATACAGCGTACTACGTTTACCGTCGAACGAGAGAGCGCTAATATTTATGGGAATTTATTTTTTCCTCGTCTCTTTGGATATACCCGATATACCTAACAAAATTACACTCGATGGGGCTGTTCGAAATTAATTTTTCGATTCATTTCGAAAATCTATACATCTATTAAGGTGATTAGTAGATATAGTGATAAATCTATTCGTTGATTATTTAGGTTATAAATTCATTATTATTGCCATAGGTAACAGCAATCAGATGCGCGGGAAATCGCGATTTATGACTCCTGCCGTATACAGTTGTTATAATTAACACTCGTTCGAAATGTATATGGTCTAATTAAAAATGGTAGCACGAACATGAACGATAAATCTTATAAGCCATTTTTGGTGGCGCAGAGAGCCCAGCGTGAACTGGGCCAACAGCATACGCATCCAAATATAGTATGATATCGATATTACCGAGTGGATGAACATATACTCAGGGATGTACTAGATGGTCTATCCAGCAGTTTACTAATTAGTGACACAATTTCTGGTATTAGTGTCCTTAGCTTATCGTTGAGCTATACAAAAGCTTATTTGAGTGAATCCTATGAAGCGCAAACCCGAACTGTTATATCGCTAGTATTGCTAGTAACGATCGCTGGTTACTTTATCATACACATACAAGTGACAGATGAGCTAATCTCAAACGAAAGCGAAACTGTGTCAACATAAAGGTTCCACCATGCTTTCTCCCGACAAATTTTTACTATAGGCATGCTCGAAATCAAAGAATACCTATATAGTGATTTTTGGAAAGAATCATCTGTAGCGCAAAAACTTGACCAGTTTAAAAATAAATGAGTACTTTACTTATGTACTGCACAAAGGAGATTTCTGGAATACCAGAATTTCATCATATACCAGTCGAATAAAGCCGAAAAGACAGTTCGATAAAGTTACTCCTCCGAAAATCAAGAGCCTTAAGTGAATTCCTCATAGCATGTATTCTCAATAGCCATCACAACGGTTTGTATTTTAAAAGTATTTAATAACAGATTGTGAAACATTAAGAAGGGCAGAAAAATGTTCACGCCATTTATCGAGTATCGCATGCTAACACAGAAGTGTCTTTTTTTGTCCCGAACGGCAGTTAATGGCTAGTGTTTCCTTTGAAGAAACCGCACACAAAATGCGCTCATTGTTTTGGTTTTAAGACCTTAGCAGTCTACCATTCTCTTCTTCTGTCGACAATTTTTTTTAGTTGCAACCTCCTAGCAAAACCGCTTTATATTTTCATGGGATCAAGACTATACTCTTCATTAAGCCAATCATTTTTCGGCTTATTTTTCACTGTACTAAGAATTCGGCAGTTGACAGGTTCCAACATACTCGTGTATCCTGCAGCCTAATGAGAAATCAAATTCCAAGATTTCGCCGGTCATATCAACTGTGCAACAATGTAAAGCTTTGCGGCACATGGTCTTCACTTTGGCTCAGGCCATCTATTTCTTGGATAGTTTAGATTAGAGGCCAATATTTATAATCTCGTGTACTTAAGCAGGGTTTCGTTACTATGTTGGTGATTTTTTTCTGTTGAGATTCTAAACATTTGAGGTTTTTACAGATGCGCAGGTTTTGTCAGCTCATCAATTCAACCAGAATTATTTTTTCTACAATAAAGTTTGGTTATTTGGTGGTATTCTATCGATTTTTAAAAGGGCTTATCCGTTCAAAACCGAATTTAATTGGAAATTTTCATAAATGTCAGGTTTAGAACTGAATACAAACAACCCACTCTCCAGACATTAAATCCACGTCAATTTTCCTAACAACGATACGAATATGCTACATTTTAGATTTTAATAATCTTGTTTAGCTGCGTAGCCTCAAATTCCACCAAAATCTCTGTAATTCAATAAAGAACAAATTCGAAAATTCACTTCCCGCTTCTAACGAAACCAATCATTTGTCTTTTTAACAACATTTCCTTTTGTTTGCGTTCTGTTCTCAAGAATTTCATCTACCTGAGGGACAATATTTACTTGTTAAGTTATTTTCCTTTTTATTGTGCGATTTGTACGCGCCGCGTATATATAGACTTTGTATATCATCATCATCATCATCATCGTCATCGGCAATGGAATTTTGTGTTACGACATTTTTTAAATAATTCAATCAATTATTGAAATAAGATTTTTATACACACAAAGATTATCGTTCGGTGAAATTTAATATAAAAAGAAGAATATTTGGAATTCTTAAACAATATATATGTCTAAGAAACATACAGAGGGTGGAATCTGATACAATATATCGATTCTGTTATATACGAGATTCTAACCATTTACACTATATGCATATCGTACATTATAAGTCTGTATAGTTAGGAAGAATGCTAATAACCATGAGCATATGAGCAAACTGCCTCAAGTGCTCTATATGTACACGACACACAGAGTATAAGTGTACCCAAACTATATAACAAAACAAAATATTTTTATGGTGTGGGCTATGTTGTGTTCCACAAGACAACGTCATACAATATATATATATATATATATATATATATATATATATATATATATATATATATATATATATATATATATATATATATATATATATATTTATATACTCATAACACAAATTGTTGGTATATTATGTATACGAGACATAAGTACATAATCTATTGTGTTAGAATTTTATAATCACCCGCTGATAAATAATTTGAACATTAACATCATATACATTAAAAACAATAACATTCATGCTGATTATGTTTTTGCTTCGTTTTGTGTAACATTAAAAGCAGAACCAATGTTTTCCCTCTATATAATGTACATTAACTATATGCTGTGTTATTGTTATTGTCATTATGCTAATTAGCAAGAGGATCGCTTGTTCAACGAGACAAATTGTCATATTTTGAGTTGTGGAATTAATTTTGATTGGCTTTTGTGTGGATGTTATATGGGGTTTTGGGGCATGATATCGATCGAAATATACGATTAGAACTCATCTTTGTCATATATATCTACGTAGTTCTTGATTAGAACTGTGGCAACACTACTCGACTCACGACATATATACAAACCCAATAGAACTAAACATCAAGCCCGGTCGCATATGCTTGGTAAGATCTGAATTGTTTTTTTCGAGCACTCCCTATACAATGACGTCATCAGATCGTAAACTGAGTAAGCGAAACAACATACAGAATACAAAGATGCGTGACACTCAATTTGATAAGGAGAACTCTACGCCATCATAATCTGTTGTTCCGTATTTTTACAACCAGTGATAGAATTCTCACGGATTACACTTCTCACATTATCCTGTCGTTTGGTTCAAGCTAAAGTTCATATCGGAAACATTCGAAATGTAACTGGTCACGTGTACTGAAAATGGTAAAAAAACAAATTGACACGCTTCATCGGCAAGACGATTCCTCGAAATTTTGTCGATGGGGTTGCTAAGTTGATCAAAATGAATCATATTATGCAAATCTTGTTCGATTTGGGACAAGCTTACACATATTGCGTTGACAGCAACTGGTGATCTGTTAATTGGTTATTGACAAAATATAAAAAATAGATGATCGGATCTAGGAAGGCACTTGATAGGATGTACCGATGTACCTACGACAGTAATTTATGAATGTTAACAAGACTAGAAGCTAGACTCGCTATAGTCATTTGAACGAATATGTAGTCATTTGAACGCATGTCAGAAAGACGCAACCACTATCCACGACCGTGAAGTGAATGTCGCTATTCTATGGAAGACGTTTTAACGACAATTAAGAGCTTTGCCGTTCAAAAATTTATCAAATTGAGTAACCAGTGTGACGACCAATCAGATATATTATAATCGTGGCCTTTATATATCAGATGTGCAACGAACAATACTCTCGTTCTTGTAGATACTGGATAGTCGATATTTCCATTTTGCTTGTAATATATTTCCATTGGAAATGAATCAAACAATCGTTGAATAATTAATACAAAATGGTCCAAATGAAGATTTACGATAAGTATTTCCACATAAACGTACCACCGCGTCAGTAAACATATTAATTATTGGTGTGGATATAAGATCATATTTTTGACGACGGTTACTTGATCCCACGACAAGACTAGCCATCAGCGCAATGATTTCTAAGGTCAATGCACCTTTTCTAACTCTCCCAATCGTCGAAAATATTTCACCGAGAACTAAAAGCTTTGCTTAAAGCTCGTGGAAATGATGTTCATATGAGCATTAAGCTTTTTCTCATTTTATTGGGAACATGAGCAGTAGTTAAAAATGAACTGAAGTGCTTCCTAGTAGAACTACTATATGGACAAGTCATCAAACTTCCAGGAGAATCCAAATCCCAATCAATGAGACTTTCTAAGCAAATTTCGCGAGAACAAGCGTAAGATAAAGTCAACCTTCACACCAGTTTTTGTCCCGAATTCAAAAGAATGCAGTGATTATGTTGTTGTGCGTGTCGATCGAGTACGAATCGGCCTATTATTATCTTATTACATGAAGGACCATGATAGTTTCAACACAGGATTTAAGGTTACAAGAGCCACTTAAGTAGTGATATATATATATAGGTTTGCTCATTCTCAAATTTGACTTGAAAGTCATGGATTTGACACTTAGTAAGTTACTGCATATGTATACCTCTGCAAAGGTGGTGGTTTCATATGTCTTAACTGGTTTTAATATTTGCTCGTATAAAAGTAATTTGTAATGCAGGCTTAACGCTCTGTTATTTTTCCTTCAATCTAGTACATTTTATTGTATTAAAAGTGTAGCTAGTTTACTTTCGTCCTTCCATTTAAGCTTCTTATCAAGATTCTAATAGGATTTTAATATCAAGTAGATTTGTTTTGGAAAGTAACAGTTAAGTATATGATTTAATTCATGCTTTTATTTGTAACAGCGGCCGCATTGGCGGACTTTGTTCCCAGCGCTGACCTATTTTTATTTCCCAGTAGTTTTTTTTGGTTTATTGGAAATTCGAAATCGAATAAAAGTATGACCCGATGCCACTTAAAATTTCATTTACCCCTCCCTCTTAGATACCCCAAAAATCTATAAATTGGCTGGAGGAAAAAAAATGCGTTCTTAAGTAACAACCGGCGCTTGTACTGGTCAGGAAAATTATAAAAATATACCGATAAAGTTAAGTTTTTTTAAGAATTCCCAGTCAGAAAAAAAAAATTAAAATTAATAGAACACGCGTGGGAATCGCGATTTCTTTTATGGTAAATTGATCAAGCTTGTTGTATAAGCTAATATTCGTGAAAAGTTTTGGTTATTGAAATATGGACTATAAAGAACCCTCAAAAAACCCTAATAAATAAGTTTGTGGTAATGTGCTTTGGTGAGGCGACATCGCCATATTGGTGTTAAAGAAAAAAAAAAAAAACTAAGTCCGCGTGGCCACCATTAAAAGTGTAGTTATCTATATACGTATATATCACCTATATACCAGTTGAAAAAAAAAAAGAAAACATAATAATTATTATAATAAAAAAAAAATTTTTTAATTTAAAATTTAATTTGTTAAAATAATATATATCATATATATTAATTTTGAAAAAAAAAGATCATATATTTCGTAAGACAAATAGACTTAATAAACTTATGGGTTATTCACCTTAGTGAAGTAAGCTTGTATAAAAAGAAACTTGACACAAATTGATATTCCGATAATCATTTTGATGATAAAAGAATTCGCTAGGTTAACAAACCTATACTTCCACGACACACTCATGGTAGTAAAGCAGTTGGACTAAGGGACTTCTTCGCAACGTGATCCGGCTTTGAAAGTTAACTTGTTAAGTACCCAAATTTGAATACTTATTTATTATTATTTATTACTAATTAGTATGTACCTATTTAAGAAACAATTTTTTTGAATCAATAAAGCAAATTAAATAAATTAAAAAAAAAAAAAATAAATAAATAAATAAAAAAAATAATATATATATATATATATAAAAAGAATAATTGTCATAGTTTTAGATATAAGGTGTATGGGGTTATTTTAGAGAATAAGTACTATATTTTTTTGTTGGGCCAACTTTAATGTTAAGCTATTATTGTGATTTAGATTGCCATTTTGACAAACATTTGTAAACTTTTATATACGTCGTATATATACCTATATAGAAAATTGTGAAATATAAATAAGTTGAAACTTAATAAATTTCTTGGTGATTGAAATTAATTGTCACGAAAACGAGACCTTATTATTGGGTTCCCTTAGTTTCTCCGTATGGCCGTGAATCTTAAAATGGCTTAGGTCATCTGTAGAGATGGATGTGCTTTAGAGTAAGCAGATGTAGTATGATGAAGTATGGGTTGTTCCCTTCCCTGCGGTGTATACACGATTTCATCACGTTTCTGGAAATCCCCACGCCCTTACCCGGAGTCTAGTCGGCTACCAAACACCGCTCAGAAACCCCTGATGGAATAAATCTGTTAACGAAACCTTCGTTCCGTTACATATTCTCGTACGTCTTCGATTATGAATTGGTAATACCGTGCACCTATTGTTCATTTGAGTGGTTTTCCTTGAATCTTAATTGGTGGGTTTGAATTAGTTTTCTTTCTTGAAATCGTTCTGTGCACAGAAATAGGCCTTTATAAGTCTCGTGTTGGATGGCTTATTCTTCAAAAATTGGTTTAATGGCTAGATCATAACCTGGTGCCTGATAATTTTACTGGTAAAATATTTTACAGATCGGGTACTTGTCAAAGTGTTCTGCAAATCATTCAGCTTTCAGTTTGGACCTTTTGAGCAATGGGCAACGATTGTATTGCTCATATTCCAGGTGCTGATTATTATTGATTAAGGTGGGTAAATTGATCACCGGTATAAATATTTAGGCAATAAAACCACCTTAATTGTCCACCTTAAACTCCATTAGCCATTGTAAAGCACTATAACGTTTATACTCATTTGTATTCTCAAACAACTATGTGGCTTGGTTTAAATCTTACTTAAGCAACCGCATCCAATACATCGACAGTGGTACCAGCAGGTCCAACAGCAGGTCCAATTCAAGCTACATCGGGTTTTCCACAAGGTTCTCATCTTGGCCCTTGGATCATTCTACACTCTAAAATTTTAATGTTTGCTGATGACCTCAAAATATATAGAACTGTCGAGAACTTAAGCGATGCCGAGAAACTTCAAGAGGACATTGACAATTTAGCGATATGGTGTGAGTCAAATCTTCTTAGTCTGAACATCAATAAGTGTAAGACTTTATCATTCCACCGGAAATTAAATCCAGTTTTAAAACATTACGAAGTAAACAATATGCCACTAAAGCGAGTATCAGAGATCAAAGACCTCGGTGTTATTTTCGTGGAAAATATGAGCAGTAACAAACATATAGAACAATGTGTTGCTAAATCTAATTCTATGTGGAGTTTTATTAAACGATGGACGGGAGACATTTATGACCTGGAGACAATTAAGATTCTCTATTTCGCATACGTACGTTTGCAACTGGAATACGCTGTTACTGTTTGGTGTCCATTTTATGATACAAACATCAGTAAACTTGAGCAACTCTGGAAAATAGACGTGAGCTTTTAAAGTGTTCGTTTGTTGGTAATATTTTATTAGGTCACATTGACGCACAATCAATACTGGAAAATTTACAAATTAAAGTACCCAGTAGACATCTAAGAAGAAATGAGTTCTTGCAAGTTGATGTCCATAGAACCAACTATGGTTCTAATGAACCGATTAACATGATGTGCAAAAGCTTTAATCACATAAATCACTTGTTCGATTTTACTTCTAGCAAGGATACCTTAAAACGAAGATTGAAGCAACACTTTGCTTCTTCCTGATTTTTAATATTATTTTAGATGTCTGACTATAACGTCATTTTTAATGTCAATTCGTATTTGTAGACTTATTTATAAATAAATAAATAAATAAATAAATGGTGGATAGATAAGATAAGACCTTCTTTTGCTAGCTTTACGAGCTCGTAGAACTTTTGTTGGTTTTTCTTTGAATTAGAAGACCCTACCAGTTGATTACCTTTTTCTATCCAGTTCATACTCATATGTCCATGACTTGTCACCTGTCTGAATCTTGTATACGTTTGTGAAGGTACCTGCAACGATTTTGTCGAACATTTGGTGGCACTTATCGACACGAACTAATAATTGTTTTTAATATGCGTTCTATTACAAAATAAATGTCATTCTTTTGGTTATTTTAACCAAGAGAGTGATTAAACCTTAGCTCTTTACTGTTTTCTATTCAAAATTCCGTTTGGGTTTCAGGACAGGTTCATTTTATAGCTAACTAGTTTATACTTTTTTTGGTATACCAAGCTTTTTAGATTTCGAATTGCTTCTATTTTCATGAATTTCGTTTCAAATACTGATTAAGATTGGACAACTCATGGTATATAGCCTGAATAATGAATCATTAAAATAATCAAAATAAGTTTATCATTTTATCGAGCTTTTCACCAGTTTGAGATTAATTCTTTAAGTTCCGATGACAGGTACCGTTTACACGAATTGATGCAATTTCTTTTCTTTATATCCATGTATCCTAAGCTGTTTGTCTTGGGCAGTTGTAAATTACCACTCTTAAGAAATTATCCCACAAGTTTAGATACCACCATAAAAGGTTTATTAGGATTTGCGACTCTAAACATTACCCTAAAAACTTTGCTAGTAATGCGTTTCTCGGATCTGCTTCATGTTTAAGGCCATTGATTCAGAAGACTACATTCATGGATTCTCTTAACTCAATATAATATATTCAATAACCATAAACCTGTGCCTTGATGTCATGAAGCACGTATAACCCTGTCTAAACATAAAGCTAATTAAGAGATAGAGCTTATCGACATGTTTAGAATTATTTGTATCTTACCTAAAAAAGCGATTCTTAGAAAAGTCCACGGATTCTATTATCAACACGAAAAGAGCACGTATATAAAAGTTAAAACCATTATGAGTACAAAGTGTGGAGAGTTGAACATGCGTCGCATGTTTCAATTTTTGTTCTTCATGTACAGGTACATAAGGTGTAATTGGATCTTAAACTTCTAGTCTTAACATTACCATATTACAATATTTAAGTATTCTCTTTGCATTTCATCTCATAAGCACGCACAACCCATATTACCATATTCCCAAAAGCTTTTTGTTCGTTCTTATATGTTTATATATACATTTTCCAATTATATGGTGTTAAAAATATAAAATAAAAGAAAATTGTATAATTTTCTTGTTTTTTAATTATAATTTTATATTTTCAGATTAAAATTTGGTTTTAATGAAAATGTCACATTTTCGTTCTGTGCTTTTTTGAAAAGTTTGTATGACAGTCAGTCCAACAAGATCTTTTTGTTTTGTGGAAAATTTATGTAATATATTTTTCTTGATTTTCAAATCAACACAAAAGTTTTTATACATCTTTTTTTTTTTGATAAGAAACAAAATGAAAAACTAATTTGTATTTTCATGATTATACAATCCCTTATTAAAAATTAATTTGTTTTGCTCCTCTGCTACATAACACGATGGTATACTACTGCTTGCTACCGGTGTGTATATATAGTATAAACACTCTTGTTCTCTCTCTCTCACGCTCGTTTAAATTATTTTTCATGTTTTTCCTAATAATTTTCCATAATTTTATTTTATTATTTTTCATTTGTTTTTATATTTTGTTTCGTATTTTTTCACACTTGAAAATAAAAATTTAAATAAAAAACAGAATTTAATGCATAGAGAATAAATAATCAAGAGCTTTGAACGAACGAGAAAAGTTCAAATTAAAATTACAGAAGACTCGAATTTTTTTTAATATTCTTGTTCTCGTATATGGTATATCCAGGTATATTGGATTTAAATTTTTTAGTTAAGGTGTTTCTTGGGAAATAGAGGTGAGGGTATTATATATTGACCGATTATACAGTGAGCCGCCATATTCAATTTCCTCCAATCTTTAGATGAGAAATTTATTTGATAAGTGTGTCCGACCGATTAAAAACCTCAAGTCAATTTAAAATGCCATAAAAACCATTTTATTATCTTCAAAGTGATTCTCAACATCATGTCCCCATTTTTATACGTCTATATATATGTATATATAAGTTGGTTGGTGTTTGCATTTTTATTTACTCGACATGTTTTACAGCACACATAATATATATTTTATTGGTGTACAAGAATGCAACATATAAAAAAAATTATACTCGAGTCATAAAAAGTTTGTCCAACAAGAAAATCGTTCGAATATAAAAAAATCACACTCTCACACACACCAAAAGAGAAAACATTTTCTTGTTATTAATAACAAACTGAGATTTTTGCACTGCATCCTATATAATATACCACTCCGCTTTATGTTTTAGCTTTTGTGGTGTGTGTGAGTCGGTTTTCGACATCGATTAAGTCATAAAAATTTACAAGTTTATGACTCGTTCAAATTATCACGTATAATTTTGTTGGTGGCAATATTAGATTGTAATCGTATAATAGGAGCCGCAGGAGACATGTGTGCGACGGTGTGTGTAATTATAAGATCATAAAACTAATTGGAGGTCATTAAGCTAGTTTGACGGTGGTAAAAAATATATATTATATTGATTTATCAAGTGAGGTAAAGTCCAACCAGCTGTTAAGTCTCAAGTCACGTATAACAATCTATCATCTTTAAATCTTATAAATATATACATATACAAAACACCTGAACACTTAATCACTTACTTAAATTGTACACAAAGGAAACAAACATGATTGATAAATTAGGTTGGAAAACCGCTGGAATTATATTCACCATTATTACGATACCTATGTATACATCGAGCGAGCTTTTCATTTTTTGATATCTTATTTTAAAGAGCATTACAATATCCTATTACCATTTCTTATATTTATTTATGTTTAACCCACAAAATAAATAAAATAAATAAATATTTAAGGATCAAAGTACCTAAATAAAAAAAATGAGATTTTTTTTTATTCTGTAAGTCAAAAGGAAAATAAACAACAACAAAACTGATTTATTTTTATTTAGAAAATGATTTCATTCCTATGATTATGTTTGAGAAAGGTTTTTATGCTGTGATGCCCCCAGCCTGTTTGTAAATTTATGTAATATTCAAATAGAAATATCTACACAACAAAAAAATACTTGAATAGGGGGAGGGCTGTAAAATTATGTGATTCATTCGTTTGGTATATATAAGGACCGTTACCAATTGTCTTGTTGTACATATCGTTTAAGTCGCATCGTTGTTCACTATTACGCGAATCTTTATCGTTCTAAAATTAAAGTTTTTGCTTATATATAAATAAAAAATAATCTATGGCTTAGAGGCCGTAAACGGCCCTTACCGCGTCTCAACTGAGACCTTACGAACCAATTTCAACGATTGGTGCACATTGTAGGTGGTCAGCCCAACGAATGTTTTTACACACAAAAGCGTTTTTATGTCATCCGGTTGCATGTTAATTTTTGGTCAACGGCGGGAATCGAACTCGAGACCGCGGCGTGATGAGAAACTCTCTTAACCATTAAGCTACAATCGGCGACATATAAATATATAAATACATATATATAAATAGATATATAAATACACCGAAGTAAATATTTAATGACACTTAATTTATGAGAAAACAATAAAAGCTCGATTATATACACGAAATGACATGCAAACTAATTCACAAACAGGCAATTAAATTAATAGTTTTGTATTTAAATGCAAACCATAAATGTTTCAAGTAGTTGTAAGACATGAATAAAGTTGGTATTTACTAAATGAATAAAGAGCTTTTTATTGGTATTATATTTATTTTAATACTTGTATGATATAATCAACACTGTCACTACAAAATTGAGATAAAAGTTCACTCGGTACTATTAAATTTTTATTAAGAGCTTTTATACATCATTTTCATGAGGCTCCATATGTGATAAAAGCTTTTGGTCATGTTCAATAAAAATTCTCATCAGTGAAATAATCAAACCTCCTAATTTTAAAGTTTACATTTAATTTGTAAAAGCTCTTTTAAAATGTATCGTATTAAAACTATTCTATGTATTTCACATGTTGAAAATAAAAGACTACTTTATTTTAATCAATTTAATGTCACTATAAAAAAGCTTAAAAGCTCTGATCTAATTAATTTACACAGAAACTTTTCACTTCTAAATTAAACGATTTTGTAAAGATATATAAGGAAATGTATTTGTTTAATAATCATATGAACTAAAAAGCTTTCTGAAAACTTTCTTAATTTTTAATTATTATAATGAAAAGGATAAATATTAATAATATTAACAAAGTATTTCATTAAAAAGGGGTTATTGTTAATTATTTATCGTTATTTAGTTAAACAAAATGAAGCTTTAAGCTTAGAAAGTATACTTTGAAATTCGTTCGTAAAAGCTCATAATGTGGATTTAATCGGTATAATCAAAATATTTAGGAAAATGTACTTTTTGTTGTTTTCACATCATTAAAGCTTAGTATATTTTAAATTGTTTTGATGAGTCATAGTAAAAAAGTTTCAGCCATTACAAGCTTATGTACGATAGTGAAAGTTTTTGTCATAAAATGATCAATGTATTTTAAGCACAGATCGCGCAATCCAATTTCAAAGGTTCATTTAATACGAATATGAACCTATGAAATAGTATTTTAACAAATCTATACTCTTGCTCGATCTAATTTGCTCGATATATATGTAAAAGCTTTTGATAAATGTTGTCAGAAACCATATAAGAAGAATCAAAATATAATGCTGCCCTTTTTCTAGATAGGCAAAGTGTTTTACTATACTTTGTCATTGGTTGGGAGATAAACTTTCCAATAGTTATAACTGTGCTACGTATTAAACTGTTTATAATGTTGAAGAAGAAAACAGAGCCTTAAATTATTATTCTAGTGTCAGACAAAATACTTTCATCAAATAGATGTGATCATATTTCGATTTTCAAAGCTTTGATAATTTGTATGAGACTGATAAGTATTAGCTTTTCTGTCCAAAGCTTATATGTTGTGTTGAATATTAAATGCGTCATAATCAAACCTTGAATAATTTGAAATGACTTTAAATAAAAAATTATTTAATAAAAGGCTCTAGTCTATTATGTAACTAAAAGCTCAATCACGTATAAAAATTAAATTAACTTTTTTTATTTTAAAATTAAAGCTTATGTTAAAGAAAAAAAAGACAAATATTTAAATTTATTAACCATTAAATATCAGGCTTTTGAAATTTATGAAAAGCTTTTGATTTATTCCTAAATCTTTGATCAATAGTTTTCTTGTTTCAATTAATTTTTAAGCACAAAAGCAAAGTATCGAGTAGCAGAAGTTTAAAAAAATAAATATTTTGTGATACGAGGTTTATATTTGTACGAAATTGATATTTAAGTAAATCATTTTAAATCACTATTTTTATCGCTCAACATGTTAAAATGGTAATATGATTATGCATAATTAGGTTTTAAAGCTTTTTTATTTGACGGGGAAAAGCACATTTTATATATTTTGAATATCAAATTATATTAGCTTTTATTAACAAAATAAATGTAAAGCTTTTTCGTTACAATGAATTGAATAGTTTTACTACGCAATTTATTGTCTTTAAACTTTGTCAAAGTTTTAAATGTCAAAAGCTTTCTATTTAGAGTAATTTATTTTACCATTAAATCCTTTAGTTTGTATATTCTAAAACATGTAAAAGCTCATATAATAATTGTTATTAAATGCAACTTTATAAATGAGATAAAAATGATTATGTTGAAAAGCTTTAAAAAACAATAACTAAGGCTACTTTAGTATCTAACTTGGTAATAAATAAGCTTTATTAATTTTTATTTACATTTTATCTGAATGATGAAAGCATTTTGCTTCTGTAATTAAGATTGATTTCCAGTGAAAAACCACAGTAGAAATCACAGTCCAAATGGGTACAATTGTATATATTACCACCCTTTTGTCACCCTCTTCAGTACACAAATTTAATTAAAATAAATAAATATGTCACAAACAATTTATGAGATAAAATCTTAAGTTAAGCAAAAATAAACTATTTTCTCGATGAGTTTCCAACGGTAAAAGAAAAACAAAATGCAAATGTATATAGTAAAAAGTAAAGCAAAACTGGATCCACTTGAAAAAGATTGGTTGGATTTTTGAAGTGGAACTCAACCCACACAAAATATATATGTATAAAAAATAATGATAATTTTATTGTTTATAACTAAAAATTAATTTAATTCTATTATCTACAAGTGGCATCTTCAAGTATCTCTACATATTTTTTTTTTTTGGGTACAAGTATTTTCCCATTTTAATCATCGTCATATTTTTGTTTGTCAAAAAATACAATTACGTGATAAAGTGGAAATTTTATGTTTTATTTTTTCATGCATGTCGTTACAGAATATGTATATTTATAAAATGTTTTTTATCATCATTAAAAATATTTGTTCGTATTTCGAAATCTGAAATAATTTATTGTTGTATACAGTGTGCAGGCATCTTAATTGACGCCTAATCGTTCGTATACACTCGCAGAATCGATATAATTACGAGAGCTTTAAAAACCTATTAATCTCGTTCATGAATATAAATCTTTTCTGGTTGTCAAAACAACGTAACAACTCAATTTAGTACTTAAGCTATTGTTGTTGCACAAAATAAAAAAAATTAACGTACAGTGGTCCGGTGAATATACATATTTCAAAACATTCGTGTAATTAATCAAAACAGTACACACACAAAAAAAAATACTCAACTGTATACTGTCCTGTGTGATAAATGACTTCGTTATTAACTAAAAGTATTTAAGAATTAAAATAAAAAAAAGTTAAGAATTCATATAAACAGTAGTAAAATTAAAATATCTTCGTACCCTTTTGTTCCCAATTTCTCGCACTCGTCCAAATAATATAATATAATATATATTATAAAGCACACAAGAATAATATATAAAAAGGAATTGTTTTCCTAACTTTATATGATTCTATTTTATTTCTGTTGTATTTATATTGCTAAGAAAGATTCTAAAGAAAATAAATAAAAGATTCCATGAACAAAAAAAAAGCCGAATTGAAAGTGAAACCATAAAAATAACAACAACAAAATCGTTTGAATCACAAAACATCTACACACAATATAACAAGAGGAAAACTTGAAAAAGCTTTCCATTCTCCGTTCGCTTATTTTTATATGTTTGTGAAAAATAAAATTAAATTGTGCCATTTAATTTTACAAATAGTATGTATACATATATACATCCATGTCGAATCGTTGGCTCGACGATCTTGATAAATTCGACTTTGAGTGTGTATTTGTCTTCATATACGCTTATGCGTAAACTAAATTAAAATTCATTGTTCTATGCTCGTAAAGAGCTTATGTGAGCTTTGCGAAAAAAAAGGTTTTCGATGAGATGGTTTTCGATGAGATGATTTTCGATGAGATGGTTTTCGATGAAATGGTTTTCGATGAAATGGTTTTCGGACGAATCGTGGAGGGAGATTCGAAAACGATTTGAAGCGTGTAGCTAAAAACACCTAACTCCAGGACAATGTCTAATCGTTGGCTCGACGATCTTGATAAATTCAACGATGAGTGTGTATTTGCGTTCATATATACATGTATACGCAAAATTAATTAAAATTCATTGTCCTGTGCTCGTACAGAGTTTATGTGAGCTTTTCGATCAAATGGTTTTCGATAATAAGGTTTTCAGTCAAATGGAATGCTATTGTAGAGCATATAATTTAAAAATTTGTAACATGACAATAAGAGGTAGATTCGAAGACGATTTGAGGTGTGCAGTTGAATACTTTCACAACTAAGACTGAGAGAATCACAGTAAACATACAATCCCACAGAAGGATTGAGGAAGGATTATGAAGTGAGGAATTAACAACAAAAATTATTAAGAGAATTACCATTGTCCTGTGCTTGTGGAGTGCTTGTATGAGCTTTGCAATTAAATGGGTTTCGATGAGATGGTTTTCAGTCAAATGGTTTTGCAGTTGTAGAACATATAATTTAAGATGTTACAAACCTACATCCCAATAGGAGGGGGATTCGAAAGCAATTGGAGGTGTACAACTGAAAACATTCTAAATCTAGAAAAATGCCGAATTCTGAATCGACGGTCTTTATTAACTCGTTAAAGAGTGTGTATTTGTGTTCATATATACATTCAATGAAAAATAAATTGACATTTACTGTGCTCGTACAGAGTTTATGTGGACATTGTGATCAAATAGTTTTCGATGAAATGGTTTTCGATAAAATGGATTTCGATGAAATGGTTTTGGTAATATTGCATATTATAAGCCAGAAATATAATAAGTAGTTTCCAGTTTCAAATGGAAAATATAACGAAATCGTAAGCCTGTTGTAGAACGTATTACATATTTAGAAGATTTCGAACTTCTCCAGTAAGAGGGAGATTCGAAGTTGATTTTAAGTGTTTAGCTGAGAACATTTACAACAGAGACTGAGAAATCAGAGGATCTAAGTAATAAAAATGGATACCCAATTTCAAGAGGAGAACACTAAGTTAGATAAAAGCAAGACCACTTCCACCCCAAATGATAATAAATCTGAAATTGATAAATACTTCAATCCTGTAAACGAAAGCAAACTATCCTCATTTTGTTTGATAATTAAAGAAACACTTAAGAGCATTTATATAAAAGGGCTGACAGTATAAAAGTCATGTAATCTGGCACAGTACTTAAATGGCTATAATCGTTGCGGTTGTATATAGAAGAAACAGCTATGGTTCAAGAAACATGTGTCATATGAATATCAAACTTGATCCAAGACCTTATATTTGTACCATCAATATATGGTTTAAGATACAGATCAATAGGATTTATAGTTAAGATTTTGGTACTTCGATTTTAGTGATCAAATGACAAATATTGAGAAATACTTTGGAGAATGCCGCAGTCGGGCAGGCAACATGTTTTTTTATGAGATGAATTATGATGTACTATGACACAGCTATGGTGACGTTTAGACTATGAAGTATAACTGTCAAAGACCATTGTAGTCCGAAAATGAATTCAGTCAAAATGGAAACTGGGCTGTGTGTAATATCTAGACCAACCAAAACATCTCGCTTAACCAAAATTGTAGATTTTGGTTAAGCGAGATGTCACCTAGAGATGTGTGGTTTTTGTCGTTGAAAAACTATACAGACTTCATTCTTAATCATAATCTAAAATCTCGACAAAAAAACCCATTTCGTTAAGCAATTGACCCAAATCCTCAAAAAAATTTCCAGCACAAACATAATTTTACGATTCATCGTGAAATAAAACGACGCGTTCATTTCGTCCAATTGTATTATATATATGAGCGCAGGTATGAAAAATAAAATAAAAGTAAACTGTGCAGAGGCATAAGAATGTAATTTTCTAAAGAAAAACCTCTCATCAGCACACGCGAGTATAATCGCACAAGACAAAGGGAAAAATGCTTTTCAAATTTTAATGTATTTATGAAATGAAGACCATTACACATTTTTTATCTTCAATTGTACTTCAAAAAGCCTTAAGAACAATTTTTTTTTGTTACATTTTAATCATTTCATCTTTTTATCTTTATTTTGTTTTTCGCAAATTTTCACAATTTTCACTTTTTTTTTATCACATATTTTTTTACGAGGAGATGTAATAATATAATTTTATTCTGTTAACAATCTTAAGGTACAAAGTGTGTGTATATCTTATGAAGTACAATCAATCAAGTTTTGTATATAAAATTGAAAAATCGGTTACCTCAAGTACTCGTATGTATGTTTGAAACAGACAATTTCTGGATTAATCTTTAATCGAAAATAAATATTCAAAAATTTTGAGAATATCTATGGGTAGAAGGTAAATATTTTCAAGAAAATTTAATTATCTTAAGTACATTGTAGAGAAAATCCCCTAAAATAGGTCATCATCATGATGAAATTGATAGCCGATTAGTTCGAGACGAAAACACAAATAAACTCCTCATACGTGTACATAAATGACCTGAACGGGTCGATACTACGATTTTCGTTTATTTTTTAATTTAATTGAAAAATAATTCAGTCGTGTAATTGAAAACAAATAACAAGAAAATCTCTTCTTCTATGTACAGATATTGATATCAAGTACTATCGATATGTGTACACACACACTAACATATCTAAATCAAAAAGCTTTGATAAATCAATTAATTTCGATTTAAAACAAAATTCCCAGTAACATAAAAGCTCCGTATTTGATGCATATCTAAAGAAGTACGCTGAGTTTGGATCAGAGTTAGATCCAACCGAAAAAAGACCGATTAGTCCAACTCCACCAAAGGATCACATGCAATCAATGCTGCAGCAACAGCAACAACAACAGCAGCTGCAAGAACAACAGAAACAGACTGAAATTCTTCCTAAGTCGCAACAGTACCTGCAAGCTATTACACAAACAAGAGGAGAAGCAGAAGTCATTCAAAGGAGGGCTGGTTTAATGCCAAGAGCAACAACAAAAGAGTTGATACAAGGAATGAAGAAACAGCTTGGCTGGGTCTAGAAGTAATTTGAGACAAGAGTAGCTAGCGTTGATGTAAAAGTTCAAAACTTGCTCTTTGCTAACAACGAGAACTCGTCGAAAAAACTTCGTGGCAGGAGTTGATAGTCAGCAATGAACAAATGGGGGTTCATACACACTAACATGACATATGTGCATATGTGCATTGAGCTCTATTCTGTGGCTAGTTGTGATTGCGAGATTAAGTAGAGAAAGCGATCCGTTTGTTAAGTGGAGAGAGTGACAAAGACGAGAGTGTATAGTCGTCCTCTATTTTATGACATAATACCAGTTTGTATTGGAATATAGAAACCATGCATTGCGTTTTGAGCAAATTTAAATAAATTTACACAGTTGTACCGAAGATAGTTAGGCAGTTCGAAGGCTCAATGAAACAGAACCGGAAATTAAATCTTTATGTGGGCCACGCTTAAAAACAACAGAATTTGTAAATCACCGATATATAGTATGGTCGACTGAACACAACTTGCAGCCAGTGAACTAATTGCCAAGTGCCATCAAGTGGAAGAAATTTTCAGTTATTCCAGAGTTGTATCTGAAACATATAGCGAAGATACCGCCAATCCAGCGATTGAGCAAATTTTGCAAAATCTGAAAACTAGATTGCAGCTCGTAGAACACAGAGGAGAACTAAACGTTAGGAGAACTAGATGTTAGGAGAACGAACGTCGTCTGATATAAAATCAACATCGGGAATCCTCGCCCCATGAAGCCACCACCGAGAAGATTACCGCTAGCTAAGCAAACTGAAGTCCAGGAGATATTGACCAAAATGGAAAAAGAAGGTGTTAGACTGGTCTAATTGAAGAAGAAAGATGGATTGGACCAGTTTTGTGTGAACTACCGAAGGCTCACAGATGTAGCGACCAATGACAACTGCCCATTACCACGAATCGATGCAACGCTGGATACGTTGTCAGGGGCAAAAGGGTACAATACATTAGATCTGAAGAGTGGATAAGTAGAAGTATATTCTGAAGAGTGAGAGAAGACAGAGTTGACAGGCAACGAATTATGTGAGTTCAACGTGGTGCCATTCGGGTTGTGTAACGCTTCAGCTATGTTTGACAGACTAATGGGGTGTGTACGATCTTCGACAGACTAATTGAGTATTCCTGATAAGAACCGAACACGCTGCTCTAAAATGGTTTGGTTCAACTATGCTCGTCTCAAATTCGATGAGTTTTTGAGGCATCAATAATCCAGATACGAACCATAGCAGTAATTTAAAAAAAGAAGCCTAATGAGCTTTCCCTATTATTTATAAATCACGTACATTACTAAATGGTATATAGTAAAAAGTTAATTATGTAACGTATCATTTAACTATATATACGACTAAACACTACCCTAAAGTGTAATAAAATACAAAAACTACCCCTTGATATAATAAATTGAATGAAACTAATACATATTTTACCACCAAAACTCAAATAAAATTTATATATAATTACCAGACATACACATACACACACACACATACAAAAAAAGCTCCACGAAGCTATGAATATATTTCATTCCCTTCATCATCATAATTTAATTTAATTATCACTACTAACTAAAAATGAAAGAAGATTGTTGACAAAAGTTGGAAAGTATAACAGCCAGGTGGTGGATAAAAACGAAGAAGACTCATTTAAGTGTATAATAAGTTCATATCAGAAAAATGATGTGCTTATATATATAAAAAAAAGCTTTTGGAAGTAGGTAGAATAAATTAACAACATCAACGAAATACTCTTTTGTATATACTGTATACAGTATGTACTCTATATATGAGTATGTATGTATATATGTATGTGTATGAAAAAAGTTTTTCCAGAGTTTAATGTGTTTGGGTTATTAGAGAATACACAAAAGTCAACATTAGAATAATGACTAATATTAAAATAGAAAAAAAACGAGTATTGTAGGAAAGGTGTTAATTCAAAATGAGGTGTATATATATAAAGGGGGGAGGTGGTGAGGGTGGAGGAATATAACAATATACTGATAAAAAATAAATCAGTCTGCCAACATTGTATATAAAGTAATTGACTAGATATTCTTGTATAAATTATGAGAAAGTTGTGAATCAATCAAACTTAATATAAATTACTCTATCGTAAAAGCTCTTTAAAAACTAAAACAATGTTAGAACTTAGCACCATAGGTAAAAAAATTTATAAAAATTGTTTGTTTACTATACAACTATGTGATTTTTGGCTTTTGAGCTTTTGTTTATTTTGTTATAACAAAAACCCTTAATATACTGAAATTTTTACAAAAAGCTCTTGTATTTTAAATACTATATTAAGCTGTTTAATTGAATACAATATAGCTTTTGGTTATTAGCTTTCGGAAATAGTAAAGTAATTTTTTGGTTCATTAGATTCATGACAATTCTAATAGATGGCGTCCAATATTTTTGACTCATGAGTGCTTCATTCTAACAGTGGGTAATGTAGTTGAGTTGAAATTTCATCAAACATCGTATAATATAATGGAAACTCTATTTACCTCTGTTAGGATCTGAATCCAGTACTTTTGAGCTTTCGTGTTTTTGTTACAACAATGTTTGTTACAAGCATATTAAGAAGCGTTCTGTTTTAAACTTTCGTTAATAATAAAGTAGTTTTGTCGTTCATTTCAATTGTAAAAGATGGCATCTCAAACCGTGATAGTTTTAATTCGCCAGCGGGATGATGATGAAAAGTCTAGGTTTCATCCCAAGTCTATTCGGATCTAAATCGAAATGAAACGAAATCTATGTGGTGATTCGTAAAACATCGCAATAAGTCTTTCAAACTTTTAAATGCGAACTAAATGTAAAGCTCTATTCTTTATTTTACTAACGATACGTTTTGAACGAAAGCTCACGTAATCCACGAAACGGACAATTAAGTATGATTTCAAAATAATAATGGTCATCAGCCAGTGGTTTTAATGCGAATTTGAGTAAATTCTTTACTAAGAAGCACAGCAATGCATAAATGAGCCAATTAATAAGTTGAACTTTCTTAAAAAACTTTTAGTCAATTTATGAACAAGCAAAGGTTTCACTTACTCAACACAAACTCAAACGAGCCTGACTAAAATAACAGTTGATAGTCTTTACTCAAGTCCTTACCGTTCTCAACAGCTTGGCTTGTCATATGCAACAACTTGGTTAGTTCTACGTAAGGGTCTCGGTTTAAAAGCATGCTGAAGTCAACTCGTGGAAGAATTGGACCCATAACTTCCAAAGCGTCACCGTTTCAGTCTTTTAGCTCTTGAAGAACTGGAAGGAAATCGACTGTTTTTGACCAAAAATTTGCTCATTAATGAAGCCCATTTCTGACTTTATGGCCAAGTTAATGAGCAAAATTTCCGTAATTGATCTGATAAGCAAGATATACCAATCCAAATAAACCCACAGTTTGTTGTGGTTTATGAGCTAGTGGTTTCTTCATCAGTCCATATAATTTTTTTAATATGACGACGGCCGGAACGTAATTGTGCCCGTTAATAAACAATTTACTATCTTAAATTTGGTTTCAACAATCTAGCGCAACTTGCTATACAGCTCATACAACCATGATTTTCACCATGGTCATCATAGTTTGGACCTCTAAACAAACTGATGGACATTATTACGTTTGAATTGCAAAAGTTGAAGCATATATAAACGGAGCATCAAATGCAATTGCCTATTATTTGGTGCATTTGGCCAATTATTTGTTGACTTTAGAAATCTAACAGTTTCTGTTACCAGTTCTAGCTTAATGTTTAAAAATTATCTCATTACGTGGTCTCAAATTCGAATCTCTGTATTGACCAAAACATAACGAGCTCCGAATTCTGTGTAAAAGCATTCGTTGGATTGGCAACGATTTCTTTTACTCTTGTACGTAACCTAATGCATGAGCTCCATTCGTTTCTAGCCAAAAATACTCGACTGACAGTTCAATACGAAATGGAGAATAAGCTAGAATGGTGATAATATGCTACTAATCTACTGATTCAAGGCTCTAAGCTGCCTGTACTACTTCGAACTGATGCACCATCCCCTCTTCTACCCTCTCATGAATTGGTTAATTGTTTATTCAAACCATTGCTAATAACCTGAAATGCACGCAATTAATCAACTACATCTAACAAACTTAAAAACAATTAATATGCTGGCCACATACACCTCACTCAATCAATATTTTATAGTTTGTAACCTGTATTTGGTATGTAAATTCCAAACGAATTTGTTGGTTAGTAAGCGCAGCCAATCAATCACAATTGAACGTGTATGGCAATTATAATGTGAATGCGGTTTGTTTACTTAAATTTAATTACATTCTACAACCGCTGTTTAAAATTCTAAAGACGTGCGACATGTCACGTACTTAAAATTTATACTTAACGATATATCAACACATATATGTTATTCAATTGGACGTTATTTATTTATGGTTTGTCCTTGAATTTATACGAGACATAATTTAATGAATTTATACGAGACATAATTTCAGACTGGGTGATCGAGCATGTAACTGCCTGGAATAAGTACATATCGATGCATTTGTTGTTGTTTAACTAGAGCTTATATATATATATATATATATATATATATATATATATATATATATATATATATATATATATATATATATATATATATATATATATATATATATATATATATATATGATTATAGGTTAGCATTGACTCAGTAAGATCGTTTGTTAAAAGGTAAAGATTGACATTGAAAATTATTCCCGACTTTTTTTAGTTCTCAAGATCCAAGAATCCCAAAATTGTTTAAGCCACAGAATTCATAGTCTTACTAATTTTTTGAAGTAAATATATGTATACGGTTACATGTACATATATATATATATACGGTTACATGTACATATCGACTCAACCAGCTTGGAATGTGCTTGAATAGTCAGAAGATTTTTTGCCACCAGATGATTCATACCCACACGTTTTTCTTCTTTCTTCTTGATGGTGCTACATTTCATGCTGGTATTTGGCCGCCTCATTGATGCTCGTTAAAATTACACGATCTACGACAAGAGATCGCAGGAGGTCTTCCTCGAATTTCTTCTTTCGTTGGTACCGACGCCAAGACCTGTTTGGTAGTTCGATTATGCGAACGGCGAACTTGTTCAAACCATCTTCTCCTTGACGACTTTATTAGTAAAATGATCTTATGATTCATTCGGATCCGGTAAATGACTTTGAAGGGACCGACAATAATTCGAATAATTTTACGCTCAATTACAATTAATTTTTGATATTTGCACTATCAATGCACAAGATTCAGAACTAAAGTCATCACTGGCTTATCAGCGCTTTATAGATGTCCACTTTTACATTGCTGGCTAAATTCATTTGGCCTCTCATATTGTGTTTCTCCTAATATGAACCATCAACTCGCTTCGTTGATTTAAAGACCAATTTGTGGAGCTGATATTTCCAACGGGAGGACTAACTCTTTGGTATTAGTAATCATCCTAGATCCTCTCGTTATAGGTTGAAAACTTTATCGCAACTACGTTGGTTAAAACATTGAAGCTTGTGTGAACAAAGCTATACCGAATATTTGTTGCAGTGTAACCAATCTTCAACATGAGGTAGAATATATTATGATCATTTCCGTATTTGAGTATTTCATTGCAGATATACCATACTCACCAGGTGTCTTGTAAGTTTTCCTTCGTTTTATCAGGTTCCCCACTGCAAATTATGTTGGCTGTTGTGTGTCTGTTGTGCACGCCAATCCCTTTTATTTTGCCTGCATAAGCGGCCTTTCTCGTGATTATGTAAGCATCGTAAGATTGCCATATTGTTGGATAGATTTAAGTCAATCGTCGTCCAGCCAAAGATGGTTAGTTCTATATTTAATTGACTGCTACACCGTCGTTTGATTTCCATGCGGTTTTATCAATACGCTTATGTAGGAAGAACGTCAATCCGAGCGTTACAGTCGATTTTAGGTGCGCTTCGTGTTTTTTTTTCTCAAAAAAATTTCGAGCTCGTCATAGAAACTATATCCTTGATTTGATCAGGCTTTTTGTCGATGGGTCTATGAACGTGCACAAACGTTTTTTCAAAATGACTTCCAGAAAACCCGTATTCGACGGTATAATTCCCGATTAGTCCCGTTCCCTGCAGTGCCATTACGTCGAGCTTATAGATGCTTGTTTGAATTTAGGCTACGTATTTACGTACTCCATGTTCCAAATTAATTGTAAATGCAAGTATTTCCGAAACTTTTGTACAGGTTTCGTAACTATATACAGATACGGCACAATATGAAAGACTTGTGTGTATCCCCCTGCATACACATCAACCTCACCACCAAACGGAATTGGAACGCTTTAGAAGAGATAGTTCGATTTGACCCTAATCTCATGTCTGGTCTAAAATGCATCCATCCATACACATAATTTGTATATTTGCATATCGCAACCAAAAAGTAATAATGATTTTTCGAGCATGTTTTAAGCTATAGACAGACAGTCTGGCTACGCTGATAAATATGCAATCAAACTGTTTACAGACAGAATATTTATTTATAGCATTAAACGTACAGCAGACTGGTATTATCGCTTTATTTTGATTACATAAAATTGCATAACTTATTTGGTGTATATAAGTGGTGGAATTTTCTTATATCGACTCATAATTATACTGTATAATTTCCCCTCACTTTGATCACCAAAAACACGAAATAATTGTTTATAATGAATTAATTAAACAATAAATATTGTTTATTTGTTATTATTTATATATTTTGCAATACGAGACAGGGACAACACGAGACATGAGTTTTTGGTAGTGCGCACACTCCCAAAATATCCAATCGAAGGGAAAATACGCTTTTTCTACAATTTTTCCCTATTAAAGCTTTCCTGGTATATGTGTGCTAATTTTTTCAAAAAAACTGTTATACAAATATTATTTTAACATTAGTGTAAAAAACAACAAAAAAAAATTTTTTATTATAAACTTTTTCGTTTTTAATATTTTGTTCGAATGCTTTTTTTGCATTTACTGTGTGCTTTATACATTTTGTGTGTAAGAGACACAGGTCAGTAAGCCGATTGTATTCGGCAGTGACGGTTGTCTGTGTGCCATATAAAATCGAGACAAAAAAAAATTGTTTTTTTAAACTTTCATAAAAGTTAAAAATTTTCTTGTTTAAAATGTGATCGTGCTTTTCGGGGGAAAAACAAAGAAAAACATGAAACGTGATTCGTGATTAAAAAATAACCACAAATTTGAATATAAATATATAAAATGTCGGTTGGTGATGAGTTTAAATTAAAAATTAAATTTAAAAATGTTTTTTGTGCATCGGTCGATGTTCTTGTGAAGAGTTGTGGAAAATTTTGTTGTGCATATAAGGAGGAAAATTAAATCCTAAGTTAAAACAAATTCTCGTGTGTGTGTATGTGCAATTTTCAAAAAAGTGTTTTGGGTCAGTGTTTTGTATAATTCTAGTGTGTAAATAGTGCTTGAAATATTTTATAAAAGTTTTTAATTATAAATACATAATGCATCATACCACTGTTGCCGTTAGCATTTTACTAGTTTTAAGTGTAGCTAAAGGTAAGGAAAAGAATTTATTAAGACAATATAACATCTTGATTGATGATCATAATTGATTTTATACAAAATATTTAAGGAATGTTATTAAACCGAAAATATAACAACAAAAACATAATTAAAAATTATCATAAGAAAATTCTTTTATCGAAGAGGTATCAAAAAAATTATAGATTAGATGGAAAATATTTGTGAATGGGAAATTCTATTTAAAAATGATTTATTTATGAGATAAATTCTTTCCTGTGCTGTGCTTTTATTTTTGTTGTCTTATTTTGTTAAGATTTTGTTTATTTTGGGGTTTCTTTTCTAACGAAATATTTGATTAAATTATTTGTATTGGTTGGGTTTTTTGGTGAGAATTGTATTTGTTGCTATCTTATATAATTAATCAATCGGTTAGTGATTTAAGCGGTTAGAAGTAGTTTAGTTTGAATGATTATGATTTTTTCAGTGACGTATGTGTACAGTGAAAGTGAAATTGATTTTATAAAATTAAAAGTTTCGTCTCTATTGATTATAAGCTTTTACTTTAGTTTGATCTGTGTTCTCATCAGGGGAACTCATATGCTACTGAAATCGATGTTTGTAAGGTCAAATTTGTATAAATTCCGTGCGGTTTGCGGTTAGTTTATTAAATCTCCCATACATTTTCCATTATTTGGATCTTTGCAATTTCAATCATTTCCCAAACTCAATAACAATCCTAGTTGAATAGGCTCGAGCCTTTTTTTAGAAACCTCGACAATCTGTAAAATTTACCTATGATACATTTCCCAAGTGATGTGTTAAATATAGTCAAAACGAGTTTTCCTCCTGGATGGATAGCATCTGATCGAATAGTTTAAATTTATTGCAATCCTCCTTTAGTAAAAGAGTGTAAAAAGTGAGTCTTTAAGTACGAAAGCTTTTGATCCTAATAAGTACTGAGGCAGTTAGCTTTTATTTTTTCAACGGTTACCAATATGGTAATAACTGACAGGACTCGTTAAGATAAGTTTATACCACAAAACGCTAAAGAATTCTGAAATTTGTTTCAACTTTAAGTGCTAGAATGTTCCGCAGTTATTTAGAATTTTTTTTTATATCATATATTGTTTAAACTCCTCATGGTAGCCACAACTATTTAGAGATTTTGGTTTAGTCCCGATTTACTATTAAAGACGATCACTTACTGGTTCTCTTGCTAAGTGAGCCTAAACCAAATTTTTCTAGTACAAAAATACAGTGTGTCTTTTTGATGTGACAAATTACATCTTACGTAAATTTTCATCTTCAGCAGAGATATCTAAGTTTTTAATGTGGCCAGCAAATTGAATTGGATTTTCACTGTGGGTTTGACTCCATTAAAAATCAACTTACGTCGGCTCTGTCTGATGTAAACTATATTAATCACAATTTAGTGTATAAATTATGCTTTTCGTCAAAGAAGGTAAGAAAGATTTTTATTTCATAGATTGATCATGATTTAATCCCATAGAGTAGGTGTTAATCTGGAGATAATTCAGCGCATTAAAAACATATACATCCATAAAAGCGGACCCAGTTAACAAATATTTTATATATTGTAATATAAGTAGTTTAAGTTTGCAAATTTAATTGATTAAAACTAAGGTCGATACACTCGACTATTTGCACAGTTGCCGGAACATTTCAATCAACTACTTTTGCTTGTATTTTTATTGTGACATCTGATTATGAGAATTCTTCAATGCTACATAGTTCTGTATGTGCTGTAAGATGGAATCATCACATTCAGATAACGTCTCTCGAATATATTATCATTTATTGGATCAGTTTTAAATCGTCTCCCTTTAACATAAAACTTATACAAACATTAGAGCTTTTGATTTTGGTTATTTTCTAAGTGATAATTTGCCTAAATAAAAGTTAGAACTAAGTTTTTACTTTAACTATTTCTAGTATATACCACCGTAAGCAGTCTTAATAAGGCTTAGAAAATATTAAGAGCTTTCCATCACTAGAAATTGTGGGTTTCAGTAGTATTCACAAAGTTATTAATCTCGCATAGTGTCAAAAATGTATTTGTTTAAATAGTCGGTGAATTAAAAATTAAAAGGAGCTTTTAAAAATTTTATTAATCGTAAGTATCTTTAATAAGTGCTTTCCAGTGAAGATTGTGACATACTATTTTGTATCAAGGAAAACCAGGGATTGCTTCCCCGGTATACCGAAAGTTCGTTAAATTCCGTTATATATTACCAAAAGTTTTTCAATAATACAAAGGAGTATTTGAATGAGCTTAAGCTATTTGATCTACTACAGTACTGGTATAGGAAAAATTATTCAACATTGTTTTAGGCATATTTCGATTAATTATAAGGTATGAAGCGACCAAAAATTTCCGTATTAGATGACAATTTTGACTGTATCAACCATGATGGGTTTATATTCATACATTCTTTTGAGCTTTGAGCTTTTTTGGAAGTAGGTAGATGAAAAGGCAGTGCCGTGTTGATTTATAAGAATGAGAAATTTAGAATTGCAACGCGTAGACTTTATTTTAGACAATCTATTCAATGCAACTTTTTATTCCGGCACTTTCGGTATTTTATATAAATACAATTAAATTTAATAGTTTAACATTTAATTTTCAAATATTACCTTTGAAAAGATACAGTCCGCTTTCGGAAAAGTTAAGTCGGAATCTTCCCTTGCTTGAGTTAAAGTTTACAATAAGTGAAATTAATTTATTAACCTTTTCATTGGAAACTCAAGAAAATAATAGCGATTTCGAACATGTTTTAAGTTTCATTTTCCAAAGCTTTTCAGATAGTATAGTTAAAAATCATATTCAGACTCGTGTGGGTAGGACTAGTTTACTCAATGTCATTCAATCAAGGAATGGAAAGTTCCATTCTGCAGCAATGATCTTTATAGGTAAGTTTTGAATTTACATCGTAATTGATTACTTATTTCGTTTTAAACTACGTTAATTCGCTTGTAATTTGGGAATAGTTTTGAACAAACCTGTTATACTTGAGTTGACCTTTTTGGTAAAATTATTAAGACGTATACTTAGATTGTTGTTGGTTGTTTAGTTTAGTAAGCTTTTATCAATCAAATGGCATGGTGGAGGTACTATATAGGAAGTTAAAATTTTTATTCTAAGAAGTTTAAATGATGTGCAAGAGGGATGAAAGGTTTTATACCCAAATTAAGTAATAGTTTGTACATTTTATTTCTCAATGGTCAATGCACCGTGTAATCCAATTAAAGATTTTAAACCATCCAGCTTAATCACCCAGTTTGCTTGTCTAATGTCTTTATTCATTTTGACATCTTATTGATACAGTTGTTATTGTGGTAGAAATAATTCAACCATATTCGCCTATTATACGATTGGTAAATACTAGTTATACTACTAAAATTTAATTAAATTTTCCAATTATATACCATTACAAATTCAAAAGGATACTCTTAAACGTATCAATTCATATTCCATTTATCTATCTAAATATATCTTTAAATTTTTCAATTTTTCTTTAAAACCTACAAAAGTTTATTAAAAGCAACAGCAAAATGTAAATTTTTAATTGAATTGATTTTATATTAAATATATATTAATATGCAGACATTACATTTATATACAGAGCGATTTAAAATAATAGAAAATTTATTTCCTAATTTATAAGAAATATATATATATATATATATATATATATATATATATATATATATATATATATATATATATATATATATATATATATATATATATATATATATATATATATATATATATATATATATATATATATAATATATATATATATATATATATATATATATATATAATATATATATATATATATATATATATATATATATATATATATATATATATATATATATATATATATATATATATATATATATATATATATATATATATATTTATATATATATATATATATATATATATATATATATATATATATATATTATATATATATATATATATATATATATATATATATATATATATATACTGTCGGTTAATAGTCTGAATTATTTCTGTTCGTTTGTATGTATGTATGTATGCACATGTATGGATTGAGGATTATAATTTTGCTATTGAATATATAATTAAAAGAAAATTATTGAGTCGTACATAAATCTCGTATTTAATATATGCACATTATATGCATCTTAAATCATTTGGAATTAAGTGTATGTATGAAAGGATTACAAAAGATACATTTTTAATGTATAATAAAATTTACTTTGAAAAGTAATTAAAAATTGTTCACGAATTTGTTATAAGGAAGACAACCTGAGCGAAATCAAAATCGATTTGACTTATATATAATACATATAAACTTTACACCACAAGCTTTTATATTTTTTTGTAGTTTTATGTTGTTTTATTTTTTGATACGCGGCGGCTTAAAATTTTGTTTTTGTGTCGCCTGACTAAAGCCAATAAAGTAACGTGAAAAAATGACAAAATAAGTGAAAGAAATGCAATCGTAGAAACAAATAAAATTTGTTGTGTGGTGGGTGAATAATATATATAGTTTCCTTTCGGAATAAGCTTTCGGAATTATAGTTTTTTTGTGCAAAGGATTGAAGTTAAGCTTATTTTATTATAACTAATATTAATGTATTAAGTCGAATAGTAATTATACTAAGCGATTTATCAATATTTGGAAATATTAATATATTTTGCAGTGGCAACACTTATTGATAGAAACGCTTTCAGTTGTAGTCCACAGTACTTAATATAAATTTGTGTGAACTAAAATAATATCAGCTTTCAACTAATGTGATAGTATGTTCAGATTATGTTAACCGCTAAAATGGTTGTGTTATCAGAAAGTTAGAGCTTTTTCTCAACACCTAATTTTACACAATCATTTACCGTAAAATGTTCCAATGAGTTGGATAGTTTTGTTGAAAGGATTAAGAGTTTTTTCAGTTTAATACTAACGAATTCGGAATTTCAAGCTTTTATGCTTTTTCCATTACGTTGAATAATTGTTTACCTTCAACTCAAGCTTTGGTGATTTGTAACAGAAGAAGAATGATTGAAAGTGTGGTATGGTCAGACATGATTCAACATAGACAATAAAAATACATATCTATGTTTTGAAGCTCGGTTTTTGGAAAGACTAGTTATGTGTTATTTCTGATAAAGCTCGAGCTAATGTTCCGCGACCAGTTAAAAACTATACAATTAATAAAATATTATGAACTTTTAATTATGTTCATACAAGATCAAATTAGATTAACCCCTATATAGATACGTTATCAAACAGAAAGAGCTTTTTTCGCAATACCTAGCAAAACAAAATCATTTACTGTGTTATGATCGATTCAAATTTTTTAATATTTAATTTAATCGAAAATTATTAAACAAGCTTTTTAATTTGAATATCAACCGATTCTGAATTTCTAGTTCTTGTGCTTTTTAATAAAGTTTAATATGTTTATTTCAACTAAAACTTTTCTGATTTGAAGGCAGTACAATATACATGTTTTATTCTTTGTTTACTGAAAGCTTCGTCTTAATACAATTGGTGTATCTCAATTCTGGATAAAAAGAGGAGTTTCACATGCTAAATAATGGAAATAGCAGAACTATATTCGGACTGACTCACAACAGGTATCGCCACTTGGTAGCCTTCACTTGGAATGTTTCAAATGCTGTGGCGCTGGGTTTCTTATGCTGAAGCTACTTATGGATGGTAAAAAGAGGATCCATTTTATGTCACATCCAACAAAACTTTTAATGGGAAATTTTCCCTTAAAAGTTTCTACATGCAAATGTATTGGAGATGGGCACTGATGGATATACAACCATAATATGTAAAAAGCTATAGAAAAGGTGATTTATTAGTGTATTTACAGAAAAACTTGTAAAACAAGAATGCCGAACATGATTTAACATCGACAGTTAGATATTTCGATCCTAACTAACATGGTCACAATGTATCGAAAGGCTTAAGAAACAGTTACTCTTCAGAAGCCCTGTAATTAGTTGGTTAGAAGTACAAATAAGTTTTCAATAAAGATTCGATGATATCAGTAATGTTTATCATAAATATGGCTGCATTATACCAAAAAGCACTCCATCGCATTTTTCAGTCATGAACTTTCACGTTTCAAGCTCAAAATTGTATCTCTTAATTTATTTATTTGTTCTTATTCGATTATGACAAATATTTACGGGTAGCGATGGCCAAACGATCAAATCATTCAGTTTAGTATTTATTGTATCACAATTAAAATAAAGTCCACTACAAATTGATGCTCATTCATAGTCATGAACTACAAACATAAATTGAAATGAGTAGGTCGAAGCTTTTATAAATTTGACACGCACTGAAATACTAATTATTAATTATTCATATAATTATTATATGTCATCATAACCATTGTATGTAATTATACAAACAGCCATTCCACACTATTGCGTAACTCTACACACACACACAGTGTGGATACAGACGACAAACTGTCATTTATAAACTAATTAAAAAGTAAAATTCAATTTCCATTACTAACTTTTATTTTGATATTTTCCCGAAGACAAACGTTTAATAATATTTTTCATCAAATCAATATAATGTTTTTCCAAGTCAAAGTAATTTTTTTTTTCGGTGGGAGGCATTTTCATTGGATTCAAATTTAAATATATAAATGAGAAAAATATTTTTAAATTTTATTTTATTTTATGACGGGAATAAAATTATTTTTAGAAAATTAAAGTTTTTTTTTGAATATTTAATGAAGATAAAATTTAATTATTATTATTATTAGTATGATTATATATTTAATTTAAATATTATAAAATTAAAATGAAATATTAATTTGAAGTGAGGTAGTTTCGAACGGAATAAATGTCTAAAATGTTAATGGATTGTGTTAAAGTATAAACAAATATTTGGTTGGTCTTGGTTTGAGGGGTGACAAATAATTATGTTGTGTCGAAAAGTTTGCAGACAAGATTGCGTGATAAGCTTTTCCATCTGTTACTTTTATTTATAGATCTATTGATCTACTATTGTTATAAGGCGGTTGGGACAGGATCGCTACTGAGCTTTACTACGTGATTTGTTTAATTGACAATATTTTACTTGTAAAGCTGGAGAAATTTGGTTTTGAGAAAACCTCAGCAGAATGTAGACCAAGGCTACAAAGAAACTAACAAAGGATTCCATCCCAATTCAATATATATATATATATATTTATATATATATATATATATATATATATATATATATATATATATATATATATATTTTATATATATATATATATATATATATATATATATATATATATATATATATATATATATATATATATATATATATATTTTATATATATATATATATATATATATATATATATATATATATATATATATATATTTATATATATATATATATATATATATATATATATATATATATATATATATATATATATACATATATATATATACATATAAGTATATATTATAAGTATTCTGCTTCAAATGGATAGACACAATTACTCTAATTTGACATTCTAGCTAGTTTTTGTATCTAATTGGACATTCTAGCTTGCAAAACGACTTTCCTGGTCTTCAAATATATTGAATTTATGAAATTTCCAACTTAAACGTTTTCTATTAGGGTTAGTTCTGATGAAACAATTTCACATTTTGCTACCTTATCACTTTTTACCTGCATGTTCTGTATGGATGGGTGTGTTATTCGGCTGAAAATTCTTATTTATTGTTCCTAAGATATTTGAAAGTTTATGAAAATTCCTTTCTTATATGTCAATTATGTTGTTTGAAACTTAAGTTTAATAGTTCCATAAATCAAAAATAATAAATGGAAATAGTAGTTATATCCATCAGGACATTTGACCACTCATCATACCATGTCAATTGAAAACTAGTGAATTCAAGCCACTTACACGTTCTTAGTTAAACGGTGGTTTCTATGTAAGGTTTAACCTTTTCGAATGCGTGATGCTATTAGGACTCTTCTATCAGTAAAAACATTCATCAGATTTTTGTTTAAGTTTAGGGGCTAGGTCACTCAAACTAGAAGCAACTCACACTATTGCTTTTCTATTAGTAGTTTTTGTGACCGTTTCCTGACCTTCTTATATGTTTTTACTGTAAATGGCTTTATTCTTTAGTAAAAAGTAAGGTAAATTTAAGCTCCAACCAATTTTTCACGTATTTTTCACGGACTCTGTTAATCTTTCGTCTAGCCGAAAAGACCTATTAAAGGTCTATTAGGTTTGATAGATTGAAGGTGGCCAAATATCATCATGTCCAATATAACCACTTTCTAGACTCCAGTTCCACACTGACGATAAAACTGTACACACTTCGCAGAGAATGTAGCTGAGATAGTAGTACCTAACTGGAAGAAAAAGACAGAATATAAGTTTGTCTATGAGAAAACCAAATTCCTTTATGATTTTGACCGAGCTATCCAAGACCATTAGCTAAGGTGCACACATCTGGCCAAACGGACCACACAATTACGACCGAGCGTTTAGAAGCACAAAAATGTTCAAACACGCTACACGATTTTGACCGAACTTTCAATCAGGTAATCAGCTTAGGAACATAAAATTGGCAAATGGGTAACACGATTTAAACCAAGCTTTCGTCCGGACCATCAGTTTAAGAGCACACAATTAGTCAAACAGGCTTTCATCCTGAGAATCAGTTAAGAAGTACACAATTGGCCAAACAGGCTACAGGATTTTAACCGAACTTTCATCTGGGCAATCAGTTTAGGAGCACACAATGGGCCAAACAAGCTACACTATTTCGATCGAGCTTTAATTCGAACCATTAGTTTAGGAGCACACAATTGCCCAAACAGGCTACACGATTTAAACCGAGTTTTCATCCAGACAATCACATTATTAGGAGCACACAATTGGCAAAGGGGCCACACGATTTCGACCGATCTCTCATCTGGACTACCAGTTAAGAAGCATACAATTGGTCAAACAAGGTGCACGATTTCGATCGAGCCTTAATCCGAACCATCAGTTTAGGAGCACACAATTGGCAAACGGGCCAGACGACTACGACCGGGGCTTCATCTGAACCATCAGTTAAGGAGCACACTATTGGCGAAACATACTGCAAAATTTTGACTGGGCCGAGCTTTCATCCGGATCACCAGTCAACGAAGTCACAGTGGGCGAAATGAACCACACGATTTTGCCCGAGTTTTCATCAGGACCATCAGTTAAGGAGCACACCATGAGCTAAACGGGTATCATCTTTACCGAGATTTTACCTGGATCATCCCTTTCGGAGCACCCAACTGGCCAAACAGGCCAGACAATTTTGATCGAGCTTCGCACCAACCATCAGTTTAGGAGCACACAATTGGCCACCCGATCGGTTAAGGTAAACACTATGGGCCACTTGATTTCGACCGAGCTTTTACCCGGACCATCAGTTTAGGAGCACTCAACTAACCAAACCTTTTGACTGAATGGGTGGAAATATGCCGGGTTCTTCAAATTGTTAAATTAAAAAGGTATTGCCAATTAAAGTTTTATTAATCCGTGAACATTTTTATTTGGCCAATAAAAACGAATTGCCTCAATATACATCATCTTAAAGCTATAAAATCTATCTACTATACGATAAAATATCAATTAAATCTATTTAACACGAAAAGCATTAAATAACAATTAAAAAAATTTTGATGTATCATTAAAGCACAATTCCATTACACAAAAACGTAATAATTAGAATAATTACACCGCGAGTATAACAAATTAATTTCGCGTTTTAATTATACAATACCGCGTGAGTTACATCATACTGTGTATGTGTACAAATCTCGTCGACTTAATGATTTGTTTATATTCAAATTATACTTAGCTTTCGACACGACCCCTAATCGAATTATTAACACAATTATGATATTATGTGGATAATTCTGATATGTCGTGATTCGGGATAATTTACCTGTTTTTTTTTGGTTTATTAATTTATATGAGTGGCGTGCAACTATGTTTACGGGGAATGTCACACTCACATACACATATATACATATATAATCGATATACTAATCAATTTCGAGTAAAAAATTTCACGTCATCACATTTATCTGTCTCATCTAATTTCTACTCAACGATATGGCGTGCGCTCGATATATAAATTTTCTAAATGATTAATGATTAAAAACTGTCTTAAGAATATATATATATACACGAGAGAGTGTAACAAAAACAATTAAGAAAATGAAAAAAATTCGTTAAACTTTATTTAAACTTTTCATTACTATACATATACTGAATGTTTTTTTTTTCTCCCGCTCGTTTGATTGGAATTAAAAACAGCTTTTTGTGTGTGTCGTGAAAGTTAAATCTATTATCGGAAAATGAAGAGATTAATCAAAACGTTTGTGACATTTCGATGAGAGCATATTGTCATCAATCTGAAAAGCTCGCAGCATCTCACATATGATTATATACGTATATAACAAAAAACCACTTTAAAAAGCTCTGCACAGTTTATCATTGATTCGAATATACAAAATGTGTTCACTTTGCAAAAATATTCGTTTTTGTGTGTTCGTCTTTTGTGTTGATATAGTTATTCATTATTTCAATGAAATAAATTTTATGCTGAAGAGATGCTTGAGAAACTTTTTCTATATATAAAGCAGATAAGCTTTTAACTTGTATGAACATTTAAAATTACACTTTAGATTATCTGTTATGAAACAAAACTATATATATGCGATTACATAATCGTACTTATATAGTTGTATAATTAAATGTAAGCAGGTTAAGAGATTATATACTGTGTGTCGACGAGTGGAGAGTGTCTATAGACACAGGAAACTTTTATTATTTCTCTACACAATTGTATGTGTATAGTTAGTTGTTAAATTTGTTTGTAATCGGAAATGGAATTGGAAATTTTATTTTCGTTACAATTAAATTGCGTGAAAATTATAAATGACTTTTAAATAAAAATAAAAAATTGAAATTGTATAAAAAATAATTTATTATGTTTTGTTGAATGATTAATCATGTCGAGGGAAAAAAATGTTTTTATGCGCCAAACGCGGAGTGAGAATTTTGAATGATAAATAAAATTTATGTAAGTGAAATTATAAGTGGAACTATTTTACGGGAAATTGTTAATAAGCGACTCAAGTTACAGTGTATATATTATATATTTCCGCAGTTCAGGCGAGAAGATGAAACAAGGAGGTCATTTTGGGCAGAGTAGGTATGCCATCATGAATTTGAAAAAAACGTATATTTTAGCACAACCAGGTAATTTAGTCGAAGATGTACAACCCACAGGACCGGAAATCAGTGTACTATAAACACTTTTAAAGTTAAACCTAACCTAATCCTAATCTATGGGTTAAACTTCTGACCTAAGAACAGTCGATTTTCTTAAGAAATTAAATATCTCAAATGTGAACCTTATATGACCTAATATGTTTCTCAATTATCACCAATGTTTGTGTGGTTTTCAAAATGGCCAAGTTCAGGAGAATTTTTATTTTCAAAACCGTTTGAAAAGCTCATTATTTAAGATTTACTTAAGAAATTGAATATCTCGAAACCTAATACCATATGCTTATCACCAATGACTGTGGGATCTCTGTAAAGGTCTAGGCCAGAATTCGCGGATTGTTTAGCCTCAGTTATTCCTCACCATGATCATAATTATAATCCTTGATCACATTTCAACTTTATGTTTTACTCAATGGATAATGCCTTAATCAATGGAACCATTATACAAGAACAATAAAAATTTTGATCGCATTTTAAACAAATGACCGCCGTCGAGATTGTACCAAAAGTACGGCATTTTAGAATTCGTCCTTGAGTGCAAATTATCTCCATGAAATATCTATCTCCATGAAACATCTAGCGTGACTATTTATTTATTGCAATTATAGCTATAGAGAGCATGGTGTAAATCGACCATCTCCCAGAACTCCTCTTGACCCTATCTCCCAGAACCCCTCTTGAGTACCCCCATATACGACCTTATATCAAATTTATTAAAGAGCATCGACCATAATTCTTTCCACTTTACCTTCCACTTCTTCCACTTTACCTTTAAAAGTACAAACAGTTTTTTTCACGACTGTTTATATTGCCACATACACAGTGAGATGAACTCGGTAATTGTAAATTTCGATTTTTATTCGGTGAATGTGCTCTATTGAACCACATTATTTAAGTGAACCACTACGCACACACTCGGTTCACAATAGCTTGATATATAGATATATGATATGAAATGAAAGAAGTACAAACCAACCACATTCAAACGTCGTTTACTCTTAATGATAATGTGCAATTCTATGAGACGCCGTACAGTGGGCACTGAAGAAGCTGTAGCCACTGTGCAGGAACGTTATCAGCGTTATCAACCCCAGTGGTTGTGTCTTTCCACTTTATAGAAGATTTTATGAAAGGATCGTGGCTTAAAAGCTTTCAAGATTCCATTTGTGCAGGACTTATATGACCATGTTGAATTTCCATTCAAAATTTTGTTCTCCAATGAAAGCTTTTTCTGGTTGAATAAGTACTTCAATAAACAGAAATGTCGAAACAGAATTACATCCACAACCATTGGTCTACATGTCTTCAAAGACGATTATGGTCAGAATGTTACTGTCAACAATGAGCTGTTTAGGGACATGATTTTTCCGTACCTCGATAAACTGGAAATAAGCTTGCTGGTATATGGTTCCAAAAGGACGGGGCTCCATGTCACATAGTGCCCGCTGCAATTTATTATTTTTTGATGAAATAATAATTTCGCATAATGTTCCAATTAATTAGCCACCGAGATCGTGTGATTTAACCCCATTGGATAATTATTTACTTTGAAATTATGTAAAGTCACGTCGATAAACCATAGACAATTAAACACCTACAAATACACATTCGAAGAGTTGTTGACGAAATTCGGTCGCGAATGCTGCAAAAAGTTTGTGAAAATTTGTGTTTCAGATTGCGCCTTACCTACACCAGCGTACTTCTGTAACTCTATAAAAAACACCCTTTATAATAATGGCAAAATAGCAATTGCACATGGGCAGTCATCGCGTTTAAATTTATAATTCTCTAAAGTCTCGTTTGCTCAAAGCATGCATAAAACAAACTATGAAAAAAAATTAGAGATCTCGTCTAAAGGAAAGAGAAGTATATAACGAATTATGGGCTAGCCAAACGAAACAAAACGAATGCAATCATTAATCATAGGCAATCGTTTCCAATTGAATATTGTGAATATGAAGTAATGCTGTATATGCAATGGATGTACTCGTATATAATATACAAACACAAATGTCTCATATACAATAATATATAATAGAGAAACCACAACCAAATTGTATATAATATAAAAATATAATAAAATAAAATATAATATCGGTACTCAACTGTAATTTTTGAGTTGAAACCACAAACACTCACACACCAAAACGCATTTAATAAAAATTTCACTAACACCGAGCGAAAAAAAACACGTCCGCTCAGTGAGACGAACAACACTAAACTACCCTCAATTCACAATAGCTAGATATGCAAAATGTTTGGCGATTGGGTGTTTTACACTAGTCCTGCTGCATCATCTTCAATGCTGGTGAAATCATTCAGCCAAAAATACTGACTTAAAGCTCTATTAAGTATTGCAAACGATATAATATATTTATATTGATTGCAAATGACTGTGTAATACGATGTGGCGTAATGTTGGCTCAAAGGGTTCGATGGTTTTGGTTGTTCAATTAATATGAGACACATCATTCCTGATCTCAACTGGCTCTTTGAGATTGGTTGAATATTCAGAAATAGTCTAATTATCACCTCGACCTTTGCCAATAGTCATATTGACCAGTTGTTATGCTCTAATCGATGGTTTTCAATGCTCGAGCGACATTCCTTTTAATTTATAGAACTCCTTAATGGTTAAGCTCGATACTCCTGGCATTTTCGTACCGTAAGCTTAATTATAAAACGCGAAATATATAGCTGGTTTATCAACAAAATGAAACTCAGATGGTTTCTCATAATCGTGTCTTACATTATGAAGTGTGATGATAGTGTGCTTTCAACTACCCATGGTGATGCTTTTGTGATGTGTGCTATTGTTATTTCAATTGTAACGTGACGTTCAACTCATTTGAACAATTTGGTTTATATTTTGTTGATTCCGTCGTATGTATGCAGAAGTATATATTCACTTTAAAAAGATTTGCATTTTTACTGCATAAAGCTTTTGTTCGATGGAAGTGAGTTTGTTGTTGGGCAACCCTACATAAACTGATTCTTCTAAACAATTTCTACATCCGTCACTGAAAAGCCTAGATAAAATTTAACTTAGTCAAACGTTCTATCATTAGAAATAAGTGTTCCGTTCTGAATTAAATAAATTGTGTATAGTTTCATCATACCCGTTGTTATATGTATGGAAGACAAAACCGAATCTTGCTGGATCTACAAGCCACATCTTCCATATCAGTGTACTAAAGAAGAACATTATCTACACTAATCGGAATTTTTTAGCCTTTTGTTCTCGAATTGGCACAACGTAGGACAGTTACAGTGATCTACGTCAGAAATGAGAGTGTTTGGATTCAAATCAGTAGTGGAAACAGTTGACTGCGGTTGAGTATAAGATACTTAGTTTCAATATTAGGATATTTCGTGCGATATAACCCAAAGTCTTCTCTTTAATGACCCATCTATATTTTTATCTATTACGAGATAGAATTATTGATTGTGTTGTAGACCTACCCATCCTAAAATCCAAAACACCTTTTGCAATCCATGAACAATCTCCATTATAAAAGCTTCCTGTCACTTGCTTTTGCGTTAGCTATTTTTTCATTTATCTCCAATTTATGACCATATAGGGAGTCTACTTGTAAGGACATCTCACTCTATTGGAGGCTAGTGTTTTCAGCTCTTTCTGAGATCTTTCGCTTCGGCTAGCACTGTTCTCTCCCTGGTCATGGCAGGCCTTCCCACACTCATCTAACCATATGTGGATTCCATTCGAATGATATTCATGTTATTCTTCTTCTCAGTTATTTGTTTACAGATATTTGTGGTTCTGTGTGATCTTCGGTGTGTGTGTTTCCATAATTCTGCAACCAATATAGCAGAACTGATTTCACATATACCTATGTAATGAATAATAATAGTAGCTTTGTTTTTCCCCGACTGGATGGATGTATTCCAAGCGTTGTGAATCATTCGAACGTTACATATTTCTGATATTGTTCATACATTGATTGTTGAAGTCTTCCGTACCGTCTGCTAATGCTATAGTGCAACCGAGGTATAGTAATTTCTTAACCTCTGCCATAGCTGAAGTTCTCATCTTTCCTCTAGTTTCCGCTGTTACTTCTTCGATTTACTTCCATGTTTTATCCATGGTTTCCTAGTGTTTTCCGAGTGCACACTGGGAGCAGGTGTGACGTTGGCATGATGTTTTTGTTCCTAGTTTTGTTAGAAGGTATAATGGTTTCGTGGAATGGAGAAAGATTGAGCCTTAGCACTTCTTGGAATGTATTTCAAGTATCATGGTTTTTAATCCATCAATGTTGTATTTCAACCTTTTCGGCTGTTTGATGGTCTATACGATTTATCATTTTGTGTTGCACATTTTCCTATTATTGATATTATGCATGTCGTGTCTGTTCCAATGTTATCGTTGAACTTACTTTGTACTATTTCTATAATTCTTCAGTGTGTGGTTGAAATCGAATCTTGCCGCTGCTCATAGAATTCAAATTCGTCATTTCATCTACATCTTCCGCAGGTTCATAAGCACTGTATTGTGTTGGTATTTTTTTTCGAATAAAAACAAGCTATTATTATCCTGCTAGTGCTGAAGCTTTTATAAAAATACCTAAGGCGTGTAGGTCTTTTTGTGTATGTCGATACAATCAGAGAACAATTAATTTACAGACCAGAGAACATTTTCTTTCTGAACATTAGATTCAATAGACTAAAATTCAATCAAGAAATGCTAGTCAAATGAATCCAATCCAGTTCCCAGAACTACTAGATACCGCATAGTCGTATACCGAGGGAGAGAAGTGGAAGATGGGTGAGCTTTCGTATTTAATTTTTCTTCAATGATATTCCCAAGTGATCAACCAAATTTATACTAATCCGTTTTAAAACTTCAATGACCACTTGTAATTATTAAAGGTCGATATGTGCTTTTTATTTGTTTTAAAATATTAGATTTCCTAAATGGTAGAGGTAATAATGATTTCCATTCGAGTCAAATCACACATAACAAATTGTCAATTATCCTTGTTTTGTTCATTTCAATAACAACATACTTCACTATTAGTCGAAGCTTAATTTTTGTTTAATAATAAACAATACATTTCCATATAAACTTTTTCGTCCATTTTACCTGCATCATACATATATTGAATCTGACTGACCATATTCTCGAGATGAAATACACACATGTGGTTAAAACATAACAAATTTAAACAGGGGCAACAAATAAACTATGTACATACAACTGTAAGACATATATAGTGTCCGGATTTTGTTGTTTATGTACTTCATTCAAAAGTTTTTAAATTTTTAACATTTATTTGTTGTGTGTGTGTGTGTATTGAAAAACCTAAAAGTTTGACAAAAAAACTTTTCCATATTAAACACAAATATATGTAATAGTTTTGTTGTTTAAATATGGAAGTTTCGTTGTTTTATGTACAAAACAACAATAAAGCTTTAATATGACATAAAATAAAACAAAAAGCTCCCTCATATTATTTATATATAACTTGCCATGTGCTATTGTTGTTGCTGCATCTCGAGATTGATTCGACGGAACGAAATCAAAACACTGTTTGTATATACAAAACTGTGCTCATTAATTATCATGAACGATATGGGGCGACGTATAGTGGGTCGTAACTAACACTATAAATCAATTAGCTAATAAATTTTCCAAATAACGTAAACTTTTCACATGTTTTTAATTAACAAATATAATTATTATTATTATTATTATTTTTTTGTATATAAATAGCGAATGAGTTTATTTATATTCCATTAATCAAAACCACTTTATGTCATTCAAACTACGAAAAATAAAACACAGCTACAATAGGAAAATGTAGCAACAACAGTTTATGCTGCTCTGCAAACTAAAGTAGTTTGTTTTGTTGTTGTAACTGTTTTATAAATATTCATTCTGTTAAATTAATATTGATTTTTGGTTGTGTTGTGTACATATATACCATTATGTTATTAAATCTGAATATAGATTTGCCTAAATCATGTGGAAAAGTTGTAAAAATAGAGCTTTTATGTGAGGTGTAGCATGTAAATGCAAATACATACGAAAAGTTTTTTTTTTTGTTTCATTGTGTACCTTCATATGAAATATGACGCAGAAATTATAGTTTATGGTTCTGAATTCTAGGAATTGGATGTGTCAAATTTCAATAATTCGATTGATTTTATACAAACATATATGCAAAATTGTCGGAACTGATTGGTGGATTATAGAGCTTTCAGACACTCTATTTGATTAAGGTGTGCCATCATAACTGCTTTGGTTACGGTATCAAATATTCTGAGTGAGTTATGTGAAGTATCATGACAGCTTCCGAAAAGAGTTGAAGCACACTTCAACAGGCTACTGCAATATTCTGGTACTACAGAAGAGCCTTTTCAAAATCTTAAGGTTGTACCAGTTTTTGTTTTAGATTAGAATGTCATATGTTTTTGGAATGTCAAATAAAACTACTACAATTTAATGATATGCTCGTACTAAATGTAAAGTAGTCAATAGGCAATCACCAGAAAGTTGATTTGTTAAGTCCTGGAGATGTAATGTTGGATAGCGGTTTGGAACGGAACTTAATGTTCAACCGAGTCTACGCGGTTTTACTTGGTCGACAGAGTTTCTCTGCTGAATATTTAGAGTAGGCATGATGACACATTTAATAAGCTTTTGCTTCCTCCTTCTATGATAATGAAACTTCAATCATATTTTGGTATACCATTGGTAGTGAGCACTACTCACTAAGCCTTATGTGGAAACATAATGGAAATTTTGCAGTAAAGTTTGACTTCGAATTTTATCATCTACCTTGAAGTTTATCTTCCCAAGATCAATCAGATCTCAAATACATAATCAACCAGTATTGATAACGACACATTCAATTCCTATCTAGCTAATACCAGTTGGACCTAGTGAGGCTATTCACCCAACCATAACTATTGTTTAAGTGTTTTGCTTGCAACTCCCAAATGTGGCCCTGCCACTCATTATCTTACGATTCCATGCTTCATGGTGCTTATATGATTATTATGGATATGTTTATCGTTATCAACTATAAAATCACCGCCCAGGTGGCTCAGTGGTTAAAACTGTGGCCGTTGGAGCTCGAGGTAGCAGGTTCCAATTCCGATAGGGACAAGATGAAAAAGGGATTTTTCAACATCTGATTACGGTGATCCGTGTTGTTAATGAACACATCTATGACTCCCTATTGGAGTGCAGATGGATCATGGACTGACCCTACTATAGGCTGGCATGAAGCTAGGTAATACGCAGATGATTGTACGAAATATCGAACTTACGTCCTCGATTCTGCCGTTAAGTCGTAAAGTAGGATGTAAATAAGCGAACTGCGAAAGAGCTGAGAGAGCCTTGAGCCCCAAAATAGATTGGATAGTATAAAATATAAAAAAAATTATAAAATCGGAAAAAAAATTTTTTTGGAGGTTTTTAAAAAAACAGTGGTTGGTCTACCTGTTTTTATTGCCTAAAAATGTTTGTTCTCCGATTTTAATTAAATTCGGCACAGACATGCGGTAACACGTAAAAATAAGCGCTGTGTAATTAGTTTTATAATTTTATTTGTTTTGGCCTGTTTTTTTAGGCACTTTTTGTTTAACATTTTCACTCATACTTTAACGGTCAATCATTTACGAACGATTTTGATTGAAATATTATCTATGTTGCTTATACCGTCAGGACTGTTTAAGTTACAAAATTTATTTTAGGCTTTGACGTGTTCATACCAAAGAATAAAAGCTTCACTATAGCACTTACGAAATTGCTCAAACACAATCAACATTCTATTAGCACAAATTAAGAAAACGTTTTCTGAACCACGTCACTTGCAGATGCAGAAATTATAAGGAGAAACTTAAAATTTTTTAAATTATCACGTTTCATTACTAAGCTGAAAAACAGAAATTCAGGCATATATTAAGATGGCACTGGCATGATGACCTCTATATATTGCGAATAAAACTGATTGGTTGTGAAATTCACTAGAACCTATCTAGGTAGCACTAATTAGGATCTTTATGGCACACCTCATGGGTAATGGTCAGCTATTGTCCTCATCTGTTAGCACTTTGGGTATTGAGTGCAAAATTTGGGTTCCAACCAATTTTATACCACAACAAAACCGCACTGTCGATTTATAATGTCTGAACTACCCAACCACACCTGAATTATAACATCGAAATAATTAACACAATCGTAAATATATAATTTTATAAATATTTTAATTAAATTTACCAAACCAAATAAAATATAATTAAAATGTAAATTAAATCCAAAACAATTAAAATAAAATCCCCCCGTTTAAATCTGATATAAAATATATGTCTGAGCTTTTCAACTAAGCAAAACTTTTTTGATTGTTTCGGTATTTAAATTATTTATTGTTTTATCTAATGTATTTTAGATAACATCAAAACTATATAACATTTCAATTGAACATGTATGTAGTACACACGAAATTCAATTATAAATTTTAAACTTAAAATACGTTCAGTGGATTAATATATAAAGATGTGTTAAAAGTCTTTAAGCTACATACGAGTGTATATATTCGTATATAGTTATAGAATGTTGCATGTTGGAAAACATTTTTTTATATTATAGTTATATAGTTTGTTGTGCTTAAAGCTTCTCCATATTTTCAATTTTTAATTACAATTGCATTGTACATACATATATATGTACATATATCTGATGTAGGAAGAGATGTACACGATTATTATATAAACATAAATTACATACATAGACATTCTGAAAATTTATTACTACACAACATATCGTTCTTGTATGTACATATATGTATGTTTTAATTTCATGTTTAATGTTGAAATATGAAATGTAAAATAATTGTAAATTTAATAGTGACTATACATACAAACTATAATAACATTTTTAAAACATGTTAATAGCAACAAACATGGTTAAGTTTGTTACACAAAACACTTTGAAATTGATAAAATATAGCTTCAGTTCGAACCTAATGTGAAGCACAATGCAAAATTCATATTTCGTAAATATTTCGTTCAAAACATAAGACCTATAGAATACGACTTCAGTAACAAGAACTGTTGTAGGTGGCGAACCAAGATTGTTAATATTGTCAAAATCAAATACATGGCAACATAACTACGACCTCTCGCCTAGATACATGAAACCGAGAACTACATAGTCATCTTAAAACCGGTCGCACTTCACGAACTTATTATATGTATGAAATAGTATCCCAAGTCCAAATTGTAGGAAAATCTAGAAGAAGTTAAAGTTAGATTGTTGAAGTTAGATTGCTCGCTAGGCCACAGGTAGCAGTCAATTAAATGCGTACACGGATCGGCTGATGTCATGTTAGCTAACTGATGGGATATCTTACAATAATTTAAATATTCTGATGGGCTCTATACCTTAACACAATCTAAGACTGGTGATTGGTGACTTAATATGGAGAGTTGGCAAAAAACATACCCTACTTTCGACGCGAAACTGGCATCGACAAAATCAATTGAGACACTCTATAATATGCACTTGAATATTTAGTACTTCCAAAAAACTACGTACAATATAAGGAGATGTGTTGCCCCCGATACTTTTTATCTGATGTTGGATTATATCCTTGTAAAAGTCAAAAAATGAAGTAATAGTTTCCACACGGTTGATAAAGCTTCGTATAACGCGATTTGGATCAAAAACAGAATTGGATAAATCACCAAGAATTTTCCATACCCAACATTTTCGTGTAATATATTATATAGATTATGTCCTGGAAATTGTCTCATTTGGAGTTTTTTAGTAATAATCAATATTAAAAGATTCACAAGCAAATCAGAACATGTAGTGTTTGTAGATTGAACGGCTCCGTTTAATGAAACATTCGAGAAAACCTACCTTAAGCCATGGCGTGTTTCGATCTGCGCAATCATCTCTGTGATTATAGGTTAGTGGCCATCAACCTAAACTTCATGTGCTGTTGTCAGGTTCTATTAACTAATAAATTTTTTCAAGATTATAGTGATAAACTTCATATTATTTAACCTTCAATTCTAGCACAGAGGCAAACCGTTGCTTTTTAAATATCATCAAGGGTGATAGGGTAGGACTAAGCAAGTCTACAAAGTTCATTTGCTCGAAAATTATTCAAAAAGCAAAAGCTTTATAAAATGACCAAAATATTACAGTACAATAATAGTTTATTTTATCAGGTTTGAAGACGTATCAGAAATGCAGAGCCTTAATGTTTGAAGTAGCTTCCGTTTCAAAAAACCAAGGACAATGGGATCGATTTTGAAATGCTATTAAACCAGCCCGACAGCTTTATTTAATTCACAGATATTTTTAAATTTATTTCTAGAAAGAATGAAAAATTGTAATACAATCCATTATATCAAAGGATATCAAAAGCTTTTGCATAGATCATATAAAAAATGCTGACCAAATGAACACAGGTATTAATTTTTTTCCCCATTTTTTCAGAATTTAAGGTTATTGTTAAAAGCTCTATAAGATTCAAAGTAATATTCTGGGCTACTACTTTTACTCATCTTTCAGACAATACTCTAATTTCGAATTTCGGAGAGATCCACGAATTCCATTATTGAATAATTTGATTATGTCAGACCGTGTGTCATCGACCGAAATAGTTTTAATAGCCCACAATACACACATTACCAAGCTGGTTCCACTAAATATACAGCATATGACCTTGGAGCAGTGAAAATTACCCAATTGTTCACAAGCCAAGTATTGTTTCCAATATTTCCTGCTTCTCGGCCACTCCCACGTTTAAATGATCGTGCCATATCTCCTTGATTTTTAAAAAGGTCTTCATCAATCAGTGTCACTCGCAAACGGACAAAATAATTTGACTCATAAACGGATAGTTGTCTACTTAATAAATACAAATCTTCATAAACTTGGAACAAAACTTAGATTGTAGAATAGAGCATGTAAACAAATTTCACAACTTTTGAACCGATTATCCACCTTTTAAATCTGTTACACGACAGATATTGCTTAACGGTGTATCCTTATGGGCAGCCATCCATCTCAACATCCATTTAACAGTTGTGTTAAGTAATCGCATTGAGCAATCGAAAGCACCATCGATATCCTGAAATGTGCCTACTTATTCTCTTAATATTAGCACGTTCCATGTTACTAAGTGGGGAGGTAGATATCTAACTATTCCCAATAAATCAGAAGTATAGGAAGTAATTATCGATTGTGATGTATCAAAAGCTCTAATTGTATATGGAAGTATAAAGTGACCGTCAAATCCAGAAACCCAGTTCTGAAATAAAACTTCCATTAATCATGAACATAATTTTTAAATAAGATTTTATTTTGTAACAGATTCAGCCTCAAAAAGCTTAAATACGATAATTGTTCTAATTAATACAAAGCTCTACTATATACAATAACATAAACGAACCGAACCCAAACAATAAAGTTTAAAATGTCTAACAATTTAATTTAAAAACAAAAAAATAATAAATTAGTTAATTTCAAACAATTTTCGAGTACAACTTTGGTAGATTATTGTTTTATAGACGTTGGTGTACGACTCATTCTCTCTCTCTCCTTTATAATTGTTAAAATAATTTATTTTCTAAAATCAATTACTTAAGTTCATAGGAGCAAACGAATATGTACCAGCAACAACAATAACAACTAAAAATTACAAAACTGATAACAGTTAACAATGGCGAAATGAAGAGGAAAATGAAAAAGCTCACCACACCATCATTCAAGACCAATACCACACTGTTTGTGCAGTCTTATTTGCTTTTCCGATTTTACTTTCCAATATAAATTCGTTCGCAGTTTATACGACGTTGTTTGCAGCTTTTAATAGAATAATTTTGTTTTTGTTTTTCGTGTTCGATGGAGTAAAAAATAAAAAAAGCTGCACTAAATTTTTTGTATGTATATATGTACATAGACGATTTTAAATTCAAAATCCGTGTGTAGTACGAGTTATAGACGGTGGGTTGGTTGGGAATGGTTGGGCACAGTTGTACAAACCACCATTCAATTCACTGTTAACCGATATTACTTTTTAGCTTTTTGGACGTATAAAACAAAAATCGAGCTTTTTTTATATTGATTTATACAGAAATTGGTGTCTCTAAAGAGATAACCGTGTATACGAGTATATGAGCATACAAATCAATCGATATACAGGAGCAAAGTTTAATAGTTAAAAATTGGTTGGTGTTGTGTCTGAAGAAAAATGATATTTTGAAGAAGAGCTTTTTATTGGTAGATAGTTCTAGGGCATAGACGACTTTGGTTTCCTTTTTGTTTTATAATACACTTAACTCATATTATAAGCTTTTTCGGTTGTGATAAGCTTTCACGTCTGGAAACAATGTTTGGTTTAAGGGATTGGATTTGTCTATACCGAGAATTTTTAATTTGATTGGGCGGAGTACTGAAGGATACACGGTCACAATATGCTAAAAGGGTATAAACAAGGTGATTCTTCAATCTTTTTCTAATACGCATGTTACACGAAGTGTGTTCTACACATTGGGAGCGGGATTACCTTTGAAAGGTCATTTGTCGTCAAGATGATGTATAACCAAACAAGAACTAAATTACAACCATCAGATCGTGAGGACTTTAATGTTCCAATACTGACTTATTGGGTTAAAACTATCATAACTGTAATAACAGCGAATCAACCATCATGGCGAGATCAAAGGAGCAGAGTTTTCTTATTTTAAAGCTTGATTCATCGATATGTATGAATAACAAATGTAATTACTCTACCACAACATTCATGAGTGATAGTTCACTTGGGACTAATTGGGATGACTTGGGACTAATTTCACAGCTGATGGAAATAACATGGTCTATCTTCATTGCGAGTATGTACCGAATTCGATTGAACCAGGGATTTTGGACCATTTGATTACGGTCGGTGGTATAAATGAACACATCTATTATTGCTTTTTGAATGTCAGGCTATCATGGAGCTAAGCATGGTTCTACAAAAACGTGCCTTTTGTTCTACGTGAATCGAACCTATAGGTCAAACGTCCTTGATTTAGCTGTAATTATGTATACTACAGCATATGCGAATCAAAATTTAATTTGAAGTGTTTAAGTCCCAAAAACAGATTAAAAATGCAGTCGTTTACCGACGATATTATGCTTTTGACCAAGACACAATGAGGTCTCCAATTGTTGCATGATAGATAATAAGAGTAGTGTTACTCTCGGGATCATTATTACAGCCGATGGAAGGAAAACGTTATATCCAGATAAGCTTCTCAATGCCAAAATTAATCAATCGAAGGAAAGTTCCACTAAAACCTCAACAAAGAGTTATATGATCATTTTAACTCAGTTTAAAGGTAAGTTTGCATTAACCTTGGTGACTCAAGAATTCTGCCTTACATTAGATCACCTTAAACGTGCGAGGTTCTCTAGGTAAACCACGACCTTGATGAACATGATCTTGGTTTACGACAGTTCGAAACATAAGAGTTATAGCACACTGTGAGATATAGTTCACTAGATGAAACTTAATTCTAGAATTCAAGGGCTGTACAGAATACAGGGTATTCTGACTTAATGTTCAATACACATTAAGCATGACCTATGGATCCTATTGACACCAACAAATCGTCTGTTCTTATCATCGGAGAAGCAAAATAAAACAAGCGTGATATAATGTTGCCTTCAACGTTGACAAGTAGTACACCCTTTTAAGATTACATCCTTTTAATCATACAAAAACTGCCACCCTCAAAAAGAAAACCATTATTAAGCACAATAATAGTTAGTGATCATAATGGTATATTTTGGCAAACCGCAAAGACCTAAACTTATGATACTGCGCTCGTTCGTATATAAGAGTAGAGTAAAAATACTTTAACGAGTACTTCACATAAATAATACTAACATGTTACAAACTATTTTTTCCATGACATAATAAATTATTATATTCTAGTTAGAAAAATATTAAATAATAATTACATTAAACTGTCAAAAAAACACATGTTAAAATAAAACAAATACTGAATAATTTATTTATATAACCTCTTGTCCACAAAACGAAAAGAAATTCAAATAAATTTTATTTAAAACAATTCCTTTCCTTCCTCTATTTCTTATGTTGTGTGTGTGTGTGTGTTGTATTTTGAATATAATATTGCGAAGGAAAACCGTACATTAAGTATACATAAAAATATATTCTACCACCACCCACAATTTAAACACAGTATTCAGAAAAACGATGCTAAAACATAAAAGAGGAAAATAACACTTTTCCTAGTGCTTAAAAGCACACACACACACAAAAAAAAATTATTACGATTGTAATAATAACCGCACACACTTATACAAATGAAATCGTCTTCGATATAAGTCCTCCTAATTGCCAGGACTCCCCATTGCTAATATGAAATTTATACCATACAGGTGCTTTTTAATGTTAAGTGGATTTTCTATTGAGCTTTTATATAATTGATAAATTATTACTTTTTCACACTTGTCGGTATACGAAGAATATTACTTCACTCTCTGTGGGTGTGAGTGTGTGTGTGTGTGTGTATGTGTGCCATTCTATTTGAAGAATAAATTTGTATACATAAAGACGAAAGCTTAAACCAACGAAAAAAAAATATGTTTTAAAAGTATAATTTAAATTTAAAAAAGTTTTGAAATAAAATATATAAATTTTCTCGTAAGAAAAATAATATTAATTTAGAAATGAAAATATTTTAATTTATTTTATTCTAAGATGAAAATATGGAAAAAGAATTTTTTGCCACTGGATTTTTGACTTTACCATCAAAGAAATATGAGCTTTCGTTTTACTTGTTGGTTTTAATTTTAATGGTTGTGTATATATACACATATTTCTCGGTTTATATATGCACGATGAATGTAATATTTATTACGAGGATATAAAATATAGGCGAGAGGATTTATTTTATTTATAACGATTTACCTAGAAAAGCTTTCTTTTATATGTCTTATATGCGATGTTTATCACAAATTAGTTGAATTAACATATCGAAATACGTTTTGAGATTACGTAACTCTACTAGAAAAGACTTGAATTGCTGTTGTCGACAGCAAAATGACTAAAATTCATACAAGGTCACCTGTTACAAAGTTTTTCCGCTTATCTCAGAGCTTTTGCCAGACCATAGGTTTATAAGCAACACTATGTCCCATTACGTCAAACTTGATACGTTGGTGACCAGACTAAGACTCGCAGTCGTATAGAATAAAGTTCTCTGTGGTACTCTCTCTCTATAACTCTCTATAACATCTCACTTTCACTTATTTAATATGCGTTTTTCTGTGTTCTAGAACGATTGTTGAATGTTGGATCACAAAACTGAACTGATGACTTAAAATCTACGGCTGTACGACGATGCTTGTTTAAGTGGTTTAGAATTAGGATTATAATTTTGCAGATCTTTATAAATTGGGAATATATTTAATTCTAAAAGCTCCTTTTGTAAGATGAGTGGGCTTTTCTCGAGCTTTCTTTGGTAGTTATAAAATTGGTTCACTTTCTTGTCTAAATGCATCAGTTACTAGCTCGGCTTCTAGTGGTTGGCCATCACGTTTTTGAAATATATTTTGATAATGTTCAAAAAATCTGTAAGCTTTGCCCATTTTTTAGATGTGAAACTATTTCTGCTTACGAAATTTTTTGAACTTTTCGTTATTTTATATCCAGGAGTTCTCTATGTTTCCTAGTGTGGTTATATCCTATCATCTACCTTTTAATTTCAGAGGAATGTTTCCAAGCTGATCTAACGCTTACACTAATTTTGCCATCAAACAATTGTCAGCAAACTATTTCCAATCAGTGCGTTTTTACTAAATTTAGGCAACAGAACTTTTCTTGAAAATTTTTTTCCCTTGGTTGATGTCAAACGTGTATAGGGAAATGGATTACAGTTGAAGTCCTGGGATTCATCTTATAGAGAGTGGTTTTCGAATTATGATCTAGACTCGAAACCAATTTTGTGATAGCTTTCAAAAGCTCTTTGACTTTAGTTAATGTTAGTGTAGAAACCATTCGTGAGGAGCTACAGGCAATAGTTCCTTGTACTTGGCCACTCAAAAAATGTATTATCTTTGTTTTAATTATGTGAATCATAGTTCATATACGCTTGGGACAGCTCACAATCATCTCATTCACTCACTAATATCAAAATACTAAAATCGACAGATTACGACATATATTTTGGGTCAAGAGCATTTGTACGTTACTTAAGTACAGATCAATATGACTCTAAGTTTAGATTTTCGCGAACAATCTGTTAAGCTTTCGGTTGTCTCGTCATCGAGAATTTTCATTGACTATTCAACACATTTAATGTATTGTCCAACCTGGACCAAAACCATTATTAATCATTAGATCATAATGGGGCAATTTTATGTAGTCGTTGGCAAAATAATGCACACTCGATTCGCGCACAAGTGCATATACAGAAAAGCAATTAGCGTTGTGTTTTTTGTAAGCGTGTGCATTTATGTATATGTACATAGAAAGCTTTCCGTATAACAATTTTGTCCTATTTCCATAAAAATTCAATTGTTTAATCTCCGATTTGAAAATTTGATTAAATTTACCATTTAAACCAAAATTTTTTTTATGTTGCATGGATGTTGGATCGAAACACAAAAAACAGTCGGGCACATAAAAAAAATTCTGAAACTTTGATTTTTTTTTATTACAGAGCTTTTCATGTATTGTTCATAATGTAATGTAATTTTATGTTGTTTCTGTAATAAAAATTTACAAGTAATTAAACAATTTTTTTTTGTTTAAATGTTTTCTTGTTTTGGGTGGTGGGTGGTGGTGTATTGGTTTTTTTTTATGGATTTTTATGCTTTTTGCCAAGTTTGCAGTAGCATAAAAATTATATTTCCATTAACCAATGTTGTTTTGGTGTGTTGCTGGTTCGAATATTAGAGTACTATATGTGCATATATAGCCGAGAATATAATTTTATTTTCCTCCAACTTTTCTTCGTGTGAAAATTTATGTTGTTGAAAAAAATAAATTTTAACGAGCTTCGAATTCGTTGAAAGCATTTACAACAATATAAAACGAATAACTGAATTGTAAATTGAAAGAGATTATCTGAATTTCTTATATACGGTTTATGTACATAATATAGTGTGTAGGTGATTTAATTGAATTTACCTAACTTTGTCGAGATTTATAGTTGGTTTGACAAGTATTCGCCTCTCGCGTTTAGTGTGTTGAAGTGTGAATTTTCGTTATTCATAGCTAATATTTTCCAACCATTAGTTTTATGTGTTACCACATAGAAAATAACATGTATTCGCGTCAATGAATTAATAGCTTTGTATAATCATTACAAGGCATAAACTATAGAGAAGGTGTGTCCACTATAGAAATATTTATAAACGTATACACAAAATACCGACTTCGCTATTCCCCCCGCCTTTGAATTATTATAGTGTCCTGCATTAAGTTTATAAATTAACGTACAAGTTTCTTTTGTTTTTCTCTTTGTACTTTAGATTTTAGCTGAAGATTAAAAAAGCTCCCCCTAACAAGTTTTTGTTTTATATAAGTTAAGTGTTATACATATATATATATATGTATATATATATATATACACATATATATAGTGTCCAACTTAAGCTTTTTGTTATACCAAATCCTCTTTTAAAGGATACCCATATATAGTTTTGAATGACTAAAACCACATTTTTGATATACAAAACAGCAAATAGTGTAACGCTGGAAAGCCACATGAAAGTAGAATTTAATTTTTTAACAGAAAAAAATATTTTATTTGGTGTGTTCGGTAGGTGGGTGGTGGGTCCTATGTATACATATACAAAAATAGTTTAGTCTTTAAAAATCAGTAAACTTTAAACAACAAACCCAAAAGTGGTGAACTTTTATACAAAATATTCATACATAAATATATATATATATTTAGTTATGATTGTGGTTTGATGAATAAATGTTATGTTTTGTTTGTGGTGTAGAATTATGTATGTAACAGTTTTAGATCTGATTTTATGTGGTAGGTGTTCAAAAGTTACTGCCAACTGGTTGTGAAAAAGATGCAGAGCGAGAAATGCAATTTACAATTGTATAGATCACTATGTCTAGACTATGGTTCGATTCTTGAGTCTTCATGACAACTGGTGGTCAAAGCACATCTTTTTTCAACTGTACAATACTTTTCAACATGAGGACGAAATTATATTTGTCAACATATTTTAAACGTTCGGTGAATTTTGATTTTGCTTCTCGTCACTCAGACTCGATTGGCCAAATGTGCCTACCCCTTCTCTACCGAACACTCCCAGTACACCAAAACTATGTTTCTCTGACTGTAGACATCCAGTTAAAATTTCAATGCAGCTATTTTCCTCTTTTCCTCCCAACTGCTGATTAGTCTCGATTGGCATAACGAGGAAATGTACCCCTTGTCAAATAAACACTCTTTGAAAATTTCGACTACATAGTGTCAGAAGGCAGTGATCAGTTATGTGATCACTCACCTATTTCTTTTCAGAGTCCACAAGTGCGGTGGATTGATAGTCTATCTTGCAGACGAGCGCTTATACTGCGGCAACCGAAAAATATTTAAGTTGCTCACAGGTTTTTTTCCGACTCCACTTAGATTACCGAGTGATTGTGTCCAGTAAAAATAATAAGCTCAGGTTTCCTCAGTTTGACTGAAAAGCATGACACACATTCGTCTATTATAATTGTCATTTGCATGTGATCCGTATAGTTATCCGAATCCTGGTAAATACCAGGCAGTATAAAAAAATTAACTCACTTCATAAGTGTGGCCTCCATGCTATCTGTTTTGGTGGCGTAGATCATAGTAGTGAAGGACGCATTTAAAAACTCTTCCACCGTTTTGAAGTGTGTACCAGAGACAAACTGGTTCTAACGATATGTGAATGGTAGTGATAACCGGGCCCTTCTGTAGAATACAATTTTATCTTTACTAACGACCCTGGCTTCCAACCCCTACTCATCTATATTTGATCATTACTTTGTGAAAAATAAGTTTCCATTAAACCTCTAAAGCTTTTTGATTCACGTGTGAGCTAGCCTGTTAAATAAATGAGATGATTGGCCGATGTGGTCGGAGATCATTACATGTTTATGTCAAACTTGGACCAAGAGCTTAGGTTTGTGACAAAAGTATGTGATGTAAGACCAATATAACTACTAGTTTAGATTTCCGTTTCAGTGATTCAATGAGATGGTTGGCTAATGTGGCAAGCGGAGATGGACTATATTAGTGTTGGCAACCATTTTCGTTGCTCCACATTGCAGATTGCACTTGAAAGCAGTTAACCTGATGTGTAAACTTTACCATACTGGTCCTATCATTCCTGCATGAAACAAACCGAAAGCTTATACACTGGTTCAAGGTTTAAAATATCTTCCATTTCTCTTCATGTACATTGGCATCTCAGTTTTCGTACAAAATCGATTTCTCAAATTTTTCAAGAATGAGTTTTCAATTTTCCGACTCCATTTATAAACACACATTACCATGTTTGTATTTTAATGGAAGACGAACAATTCGATTTAATTGAATCATTTCGAATAAATTATGTCGAAACTATAAAACAACAACAACAACTCCCCAAGGGGGTTGTTTCGTTTAGTTTTTGTTGCATTTTTCTCGTTCGGTATAGAAAAACGAGTACTGTACATAAAACTAGACCAAAAACTAGATAAAACTATATATGCAGTGCATAGTGGTTTGGTATATCTCTCTATTACTAAAAGTTGTTGCTACTATTTTTTTTAATTCAAAATTTTAATTTATATTTGTAGTTCAAGTCATAATATTTATTTATTTTCGTTATAACGTTATTAATAATATTTTATTTATATTTGTGTTATCAAAAAACTGTCAACATTTTTTTTTTCAGCACTAAAATGCTCGGCTGTGAAAATAATGAAAACTGAATTTTAAAATTATTATTTTTTGTGGACTAGTTTGTCGACTGCTCGTATACAGTATATGGTATTGTGTCACAGAATGCAATAATAAATTATCATATGCATGTAAATTAATAGAGTGTTTCTTTTGGACGATATTCGGGATGATAGATTATGTTTAGGATAAATTTAAATAAATTGTTTGTGCGGGTGGAAATGGTTTGAACATACAAAATATATCCATCTGTTATAATATTTTGAATAAACTGCGAATCAGGACCGGTCCTATGGTTTATGCTAAAGCTGCTCTCACCACCAGTCATAGTAATCGGTATTGTTGACAAAGTTCTCTAAACAGCCTTTATATACCAGATAATTGAGGGCATACGTTTGGTCTGGATTAAGCCAAAGATTAATTTCAAGCAGATAGTTGCATTGATATCACCAACCATGAAATTGTTTTACACCAACCACGAAATTATTTAAAGGTTTTTAGAAAACTTCTATTTATTTTAAGAATTACACGCATTTTATGAACCTTTAAGAATCTACTTAAACATTTTCAGTTTAAGTTTTTTAAAACGCGTTTCTCCATTGACCCAGAGTCACTTTTGAAATGAGCTTTAAAATTAAGGAACAAGTATAGCATAAGAAAATAAGCTTTAAGTTTCAGTCAGGCGTGACTATAGTTTTTTTCATCTTTAGCAAAATCTCACGAAAATATTTTACTCTGGTCGTGTTGCCCCCTCCACATCTCGCAAAGCGTTCAGAATAACAAGCTTCTTATGAGCTTAAAGAATTTACCAAAACATTTCCACCTCATTGGTTTGACATGATTTAAGAACATGTAAGTTGGAAGAAAATACTTTATTGTAATGAAAACACATTTGTTTGATTATTCGAGCTTTTAATTTAAATTCAAAAGCTTCAATATATTTAAGTATTTTTAATTCTTTTTATGTTAAATTGTCGAATCTATTTGATATCATCTTTCAAAGAAATGTTTTAAACGACCAAGTTTCATTTTTGATGAACTTTCGCTCCAATCGTAACTCATATAAATTTTTATAAGGAAATATTTAAGTCCTGTTGAGTTTCATTCTCTACACCTAACGTGCAAGCTCATTAGTATGAGATATTTATGTACTTTTAGAATGTTTCAAAAAATTTTCACCCCATTGATTTCAAGTTTTTAAGAATATATCAGTTAAAGGGGAATGTATAATTTAAATGAAAGCTTGTTCGAGATTATTCGATATTTTAAATTAAAATTCAAAAGCTTCAATGTATTTAAGTATTGTTAATTCATTTAATGATTAATTGTCGATTCTATTTAATATAAGCTTTCATTGAGATGTTTTAGACGACCGAGTTTCATTTAAAGGTGAGCTTTTATATTTCAAAGCAAGTATAAAATAATTTAAGAAGCTCTCAGTCGTAACTCAAGTAATTTAGTTCTGTTTAGTGGAAGTATCTGTACCTTGCATTTAAGCTCACAAAAATGAGATATTCAAAAGCTTTTCAAAGCTTTACAAATTTATTTACAAGCTATACAATTTATTTATTTACAATTATTAATATTTTTTTGGTCTTGGGCTTAAAGAGTTGTTTTTCAAATAAGCGAGCTTCACTTTTTTGATGAGCTTTTAAGTTTGGAACAAGTTTATAATAAGTACCAAACGTTTTTATATTCAAAAGGTTAAATCGTATAAGCTTACACCTTTAAAATGCTTTGTATTAACATTTATAGTAAACTAGTGCCTAAAAGCTCTATGCCAATTCTAAATGAAAAACGAGTAATACACCTAAATAAGCATAGCTTTCGTGATTATTAGGCATTAAATTAAATAAAATTAAAATATCAACACAGCATTATAAATTAAATGAATAAATCAATAAACCCGTAAAGTAAATATTTGGCAGAATCAAGAAATAGCATTATTATTTATTGATCAAACATAAATGTCTCTTAATCTTAAAATTATTATGAATATAAAAAAGCTTATCTCTTTCAATCCCCTTATATATATCTATACATTATACCGAATATCGTATTTATATACATAGACAACAAGACATCGTATCACTGGTATACACATAATACATAATTTATATATTTAAAAAGAAGAAAAACATTTTCATTTTCGTCGTGATAATCAGTTTTCTTTTCTTCGCAACAAGGTTTATCCTATTTCGGCTTTCATTATATACATCTACACTTGCTTATTACAACTCCGATTACGTATATAAATAGCTTAATAGGAAAAATAATTTATTGATAGGAAAATCAATTTTTTTTTGTGCCGCAATGCTTTCCATTTTCATTTTCATCAAATTTACATTAAATTTCAATAAAAAAGAAAACTTTATCATTATGTCTTATCATCGAGAGTAAATCATTTTCACTATGTATGTATCTTTATAATGTCAAACCATCTTATATTAGATTGATAGATGCTTGATTCAACCTATACGCACATACACACAATTGGTCGGATTTTTCGATTTTTTGGATTTATATTACCGGTGTCAAATTTACGATGTAAAGGTAAGAAGTTGTATGGTTGAAGATATTTAACTTAGATCACAATCTTGGTAGTTCACATCGTCTTATTTCAAATAGAATAGACTGTTGAAGTGGCAAATCAAAGCACAGATAATTCTTACCAATGTCATTTTGCACCAGGTGACCGGTGAACACCAAGGGCTTTGGCTCTCTTCCAGCTCAGCCATATATAGATAACAAAGAGGGTGACATTGCGTAGAAGCGTTGTTTGATTGGTTTAACCTGGTTCATCAGTCATAATTCAATTAACGTTGGAGGTAAATAAAAAAATATCCAATTCAGAAATGGAAGGATAGGCGTGTAACTCTGCAAAATTTAGAGTGGTCTCAAATTTATTCCAAATATCAATCCCTAAATTTCTTGAGATTTATTGATTTCTTGAAAGCTGCTTTACATGAAAATGTATTGTTAAAGTATATCGGAACTAAAACTAAATAACTTGACCGGTAAAGCTTAAAACATTCTCGAATAGTTTAAGCTTTAGCGGTCAAGTATTAACCAATTTGCGAGCCTACGCTTGGACAATTTCGAGGAGGGCCTCATATAACATTTATTAATCTTATCAGCATGTCTGACTCCGACTTTGTTATGAGACGGTGGTCTGTTGACTCCAGGTTTCCTTTGCCAACTGCTATCACCATACACATACAAGCTCTTTACAAGTATCTCTTTGTATACATCATTGTGTCTCTATTTAAGGTATCAAGAGATAATAATAAACATACAGATGTCGTTAACGTATGAGCGTACTCGTACGTATGAATGTGACAGTACAAGAGCAAAAAGCTCATGCATGAAATTTTATTCAAATCACAATCCTATTCTCGTTAGTTTTTATTATGATTATTATGACTATTATTATGATATATTTCTATCCTATTTGCTACCATATACGACTGTCTATATATATATATAGGAAGACAAGCACAATAATGATAATCTTTGTATCATTAGAAAGATTGTCTTGACTGCATATATAATATATAGGTAGGTACGAGTAGTTGTATGAAAAGCATCTGGAAGTCACAAAATATAAATTATTTCATTATTATCATATCACTGTGGTATACGAGTATGTGGTACACCTCTCAAGCTTCGTACAAAAAATTTACATTTCTAATTTTTTTTTTAGATAAACAATAAGAGTAGGAGGAGACAGAGCTTTACAGAAAAACAGGAAAATATTATAATTGTGATTATATTTGTGTGAACTCTCAAGACTAGATTAATCATTTTTTGTACGGTTTATGGGTGTATCTCCGCTGCATAATATGTATATTATGCATGCAATTTTAATTCTCCGATTTGTGTTCGAGTATATTGTGTAATTCAAAACAAGGATGTGGATTCTTACAAAAGCTTTATCAGAATTAAAATGTATAAAAGATTATGGTAATGTAAATCTCTCGTGTGCTTAATTTTTAGAAAGCTTCGGTTTGAAATATAGTTGGGGGAATAAATAGAATGACCCTAACTCAATCAAATTGGTGATAGAAAGTGTCCAATAAATAGTCCTATTACCGTTGGTCTAATATATGTTAGATGTGATCATTTCTGGAATCATAATCTTAAAATAAACTGTATCATTAATGTCCAACCCCTTTAAGCCTCATTTTATAAGGCAATAAAAAGTTAAGGCAATATAATCCATAATTAATCTTGGAACCTTCCTTTTTTCTTATCATGGTTGGCAGTTGTCACTGTTGTGGATGGTTATGGCAAGGCCACTTCTACGGTACGGATATACTGGTAAATTTGATTGTTTATCGTTTAAATGATGATTAATTTATCTCCAACACAGTCAGGACTTCTCAAAATTAACAGTGATTTGTATTTTTGTCTGGTGAGTGAATCCATGCCTTTTTACCAACGGTAATCTAGGTTTCTAAAGGGCACATCCCTTCTGGTTCAAGATGCAAATAGCAACCAGCAAAAGTGCAGAAATTATAAAACAGAATGAAGTGATTCTATCATTTTCTGTGTTGCTCCAGAAGATAATGGTAGCAGGAATATAGTTAAACACTGGATCTTCACGGAGACAGCAATCTCAACTCGAACAGTGTATTGGTACAAAAGATGTTCATATAAGATTCTATCGATTATTCAGACAAATTAATACAGTAACTAACAGAAGGTCAGTTATCCCTTACTTAGTATTGAAGACACATTGAATACGTTGGCAGGTGCACAAATATTTTCTACCTAGGATCTTAAGAGTGGATGTTGGTACCAGAATATACCATTATGATGGGAGAGATTCCTGATAAGAGCCTAAAATTAAGGCATATTCGACTGAATGGAAAAGTTTGTTGATTGAACAATGGTAGAAATAAACAGGTATTACTAGTGGTATCAAGTGTTCGAATTCAGGAATTTATAAAGTAATAGTTTACTAAATCTAGATTAAGGCCGATAAAATAAAAGAAGGCATCAACGATATGCAGAAATTCGTCAGAGATAGGATAATGATTTAAAGCGATCGTAGGAAGGAGCGATATAACGTCTGAGTAAAAATTAGAGAATTAGAGGTAGTTAGTACCGCACAAGAGAAATAAATCACTAAAACTTCAACATGATTGAGAAGATTATCTCTCTACAGGCAGTGGTGTTATGAGCACGAACGAAATCTCCGGGTCAGTAGAATATCTAAATATTTAATGAAGAAGACAGAAAGCGTGGAGTATTAGTTTGAATTTAAATCATGACCATTTAAAATCGGGAAGTAAAGAAGTGAAATAATAGTGAATTAGTGACTTATATTCCGTTTACATTAGACAATAGGCAAGGATACAAAGGTGTGTTAATATAGAGATTATTCCACTGAAGGAAGCGTTGTCAAACGCGCCTATGATGTCCAGATATGCTTCCAATACAAATTCTTTGTTGTCCAGCGATTCTACCCGATTAATACCCGCTAGTTTTCGGTTCTTATTTTCGCTTATTATTCCAAAGTAAATTAAACTAAGATTAAAATCGAACTACTGGCAGATCACTCGCGACTACTAGCGGTTGGTCGATTAGAAAGTGATAAAAATAAATGTATTTCGGTTAGAATCCCTGCAAGGCAATATCGTTATACATTCGGTCATAATATTTAACCTTTCGTTCTCCAAACTACTCGACATGAAACAATATCCATTAACTTGAGCTTTTTTTATACAAAAAGCGCTATAAATTAAATTAAATTAAATTATGTATGCGATAAAAAATAATATTTTATAAATACATTCCGGAAATTAAAAATTGATTGATTGAATAGTTTTTGTAAAATAAAAAGCTTCGAATTCGCTTATTGATCGATTTTCACAATTTCGAGCTTTATTTTCTTAGCAAGTATATTTATACTTTTAGTGACGGGAATTTTTAGTTTTTATGAATCAATATTTCAAATTATTAATTATTATTTATTAAAAATTTGCATACTTTTTCGTTTATCTCTCTAAATTATGTTAAATAATTTCCGTCAGCATACTTCGTACATCCATTAAAATAATAATAATAATAATAATAAGACACACTATGGTTTGGTTGTATAAAAAAACAAAATTTTGTTATGTCATGATTTAATAGGAAAAATATAAAAATTAATTTAATTTTCAAATAAAAATAAAAGAATTTTTTGACTATTAATTTATTTTTATTATAAATTAATTTAAATAACTTTTATATATTATATACATGTGTGTGTATATAGGGGCTTGTTAATTTAATAATAAATAAACTTTTTTTCTATACAAAATAGTTGAAAACTTTTTCAATAGAAACAAAAAGAAAATTGGATACAATGGGAAAAGGAGCTTTTTTCTAAATAATATATTTATTGTCATGATATTTTTATTTGCTTTGGTTTTTTTAAATAAAAATATAAATTATTATTTTATACATGTGAAGTTGTACACAGTAAAAAAAGATAATTAAATAAAAGCTTTTAACAACCAGAGAATAGAAACGAAAAGAAAATTCTATGGAAAATTGTATAAAAAGCATAAATTGGTTAAGTGTTTTTGTTTTATTTTTGGAAAATTAGATGAATTATATTTAAGTTTTCTTATTTGTGTGCAGTATATAGTTTCGTTTTTCTTTCAATCAGTGTCAGTCCCTTCCGAATATATACAGAATAATAAACAGTTTTCTGACAAAGGTCAAATTTCACAGAAAAAACAAACAAGTGTTTTAAAAGCTAATGATGCCTTACATTTACACGACCGATATTCGTTGTTCGTATATATGTAGCGTAACTGAAATCTGTAACCATCCAAGTTTAGATAGTGTTACAACTTTTTATTAGAAAGCTCTCAAAAAAAGCACTCACCATGCTTAGATTTCAAGTTCGATGTTCTAAATTTTCACTTGTTTAAATTTCTATCTCTCTACAGTGGATATTAATATGAAGAGCTTTTCGTTTTTCACTTTTCAAGAGCTATTTGGTAGACCTGTAGGCTTAACCCATTTTTCAAATATTTTCCTAGGAGATAGTTTAAACAAATCCGTATATTACTTACCTTTATAACCAGGTCTGTAGAATGGATCTTATGGAGAATACTTGGCAACGTAATGGGATGGTGCCGAGTATTTTTGAAACTTTAAATACTTTATACCGAACTATGTGTCCAAGGTAACATCGTTTAAAAGCTTTTTAAGGTATAGATCTGTTGATTTGTGGAGCACCTGTGAAAGTTACAGTGACCTTAATCATCACTGATGCATACACTAGCGTTCGCTGAACCAAACAAATCGATTTGTTTGCTAACATATTAGTGAACCGTCAATTATTTTGATTAGAAAATACCAAATTCTTAAGCTAGGCGAAAGCCAGTTCATGCAAGTATTTAATCTTACATATTTTGGATTTTGTAGAACTTCGATCGCAGTTCATTTTTACAGAATTTTCTCATGCCACAAGCGATTACATTGAAATTAATAGATTATGTTGAATGTGGCCTTGATCTGTCGAATATAATATCTGGCGATGTTTGTGCTTTTGATATCCACCTCTATGGCATTTATTGATGTTACCGGTTTTTTTGTCTCGTATAATGGTACACAAACATTTCATTCACATGTACGTTTAGTAACTCATTACCAGTAGGTGATTGTGATTTTCCAGCCAAATACAAAACAATCGCACTGTAGGTCACCTGTTTTGTCTGCAATAAGTTTAAACGATGAAAAGAATTCTACTACCGATTAAACATAAATGAGTATTATATGCAAGTTCCAGGAAAACTTTACATCCATGTCAATCATGCCTATGCAAACCTGTGTTATTTGTCATCAGAATTTGGGATCGAAGCAGTTGCAACTCTTTCACAGCTTCGGTTTCATGAATTCCGCCCTCCATCTAAAGTCCAAAGATTTGTTCAATTACATCACCAAACCCGATGTCAAAAGCGGATATATTGTAGTCGGAACCAGCCCCTATCGACCATATTCTAGTGGAATGGTCTCTAAGATCATCAACAAAATTCTGCTTGAAAACCAACATATTCAAGTTGTTTTGGAATTGAGTGAAAAAATAGAAAGCTTTTACCAAGTGTCTGATGAACTGAAATCCACGATTAGCATATATGAAGTAACGAGGCAAAAAGTAGCATATTGCATACTTTTAACTGTTAGCAGCGAAAGCTTTAAGAAGAGGAAAAACTTTGATGTGTATTTCATTCATTAGGATTACTCTTCTGCGTCATATCAGTTGCACGAAAGTTATGCATATCGTCGTGGGATTCCCTCAACCATAATTTGTTCCAAACCAAAATTCAATCAATCAAATGATTTCTCAGAATTTTATATGATGCCAAATCCATCGTGAAAACATAATAAACTTCAACACAAACACGTGGCAGAGGTGGCTCTAATATCTATATATGTACTCTACATACACATAAATTTTATGATGAACTTTTTTTTTTGTAAATTTTTTAAATTTATTTCACTCCACTATGCTGATAACTTAACGCTCATATACATACATATTATCATATTCCGAAAGCGTCGAGATACATACAGCATATATATGTATACCATGTGAAATATTACATCATAAATTTGATATATGAAAAAAAGCTCAACGAATTTTTTTTCTGTACTCCAACATGAAAGAATTATTTTAATTTATGACATTGAATGATTGTGTAGCGGCAACAGCAGCAGCAGCATCAGCATCAGCATCACACACAGATCTTAGGAAAGAATATTCATTCTATCGCGCCGTCATGAGTGTATATATAACAAAATAATAATACGTGAAATTGGAATTTTTGTTTGTTCCGGGTGTGTGCTTTTCGTCGCGCTTTTAATGCTATATGTTTAAAGGGGGAGCCAAAAATTAATTTATGTAAATATATGATTAATTTAATTAGCACACACATAATTATTTAATTAAATTATATACGTAATTAGTTAAATATTAATATTGATTTATTTACGGATGTGTGTGTGTGTGTGCTTAAAGCTCAAAAACGTTTAGCGTAATAAATTACAGCATTATTACACTCGAAACGTATGTGCCGTCTATTCACAGCTGAAAAAGGGTGTTTTAATGATAAGAACATAAAAAAAAATTATTTCCATAAACTTCTTATCTATTTCCATTTAAATCTTTGTAACATTATGTAATCTTTCACATTATCTATGTTATTAAACTTTGTGTATGTGTTGTATGTGCACATACATAGTTTTTTATGTAAAATATAATTTTCTCCCTTCTCGTGTACATATAAAGGGTGTTTCAATAGGAGGTACTTTTTTCAAGCGGGATTCATGCGTGACGACAACTGTCATGTTCATTTGACATTTTTGTTCAGTTTTCATTCACATTTCTCCAAAAAGTACGTGAAGACTGCAATCAATCAATTCGTCGTCGTTCTCGAGCTTTGAGTCGCTCATATGATGAGTTGATGCCAGTGATCTTCTTTTGGGTCATCGATATGGTTTATGAGCTTTAGAACAACTCCAAATTGATCCGTTCTTTTAACCGAAAGCTCATTATTGGCTGAAATGGATACGCCAACAAACAAAATTGGCGCATTTCGGGTAGTGAACAGCCAGAGGAGATTCAAGAGCTTTCAATGCATCCTGAAAAAAACACTGTTAGGTGCGATTTATGACAGGGGGATAACGTTGAAGGACATCGTTTAAACGTCAATGGTGCAATTTGTAGCTAACTTATAGTTTAAACTGGATAGTACATGGTTTTAACTGGTTCGAAATCAGTCGTTTCTCTCGAACTTTGGCCAAAATGCTCCAAAGAGTGCTGAAAAATTGGATCCACAGAATGGAAAGTACTTAAAAAATTTATTTTTAAACAATAAATGTCATAAAGCTCCTATTGGATCACCCCTTATGTACATAAATGACAACAAAACTAAGTTAAAAAGTCAAATAAAAACGAACATAACAACTATACATGAAGAAAATAATATTATTTTAAATATATTTTAACAAGAAAACTTAAGAAAAATATCCAACGAAGAAAACTATAAAATAAAAATGTTAAGAACATATTTTACATTTTTGGTACAGCAACAGCAACCAAGAGTATATATATACACTATATCGGGTACATAGAATAGAGAGGCGATAAGATTTCTTCTTTTCTATATGCTTCTGCTACTCGTATACGGAAGTATTTTCATCAAAGTGTTTTTGGGTTAATCGTTAGATTTTATATTAAGTATATGCTACTGAAAATATATATTCACCTCAATAAATTTGCGTCTTAAGCAGCAATCGAGTTGAAAGTTGGGGTTTTATTATGTTGAAAAGCAGTGATTTGTTTGTATTTATATAGAAATATACCTTTTTGGCTTAATAGCATATAATATTAGCATAAAATTAGGAGGGTTAAAAAATGAGGTACACCTTATGGTTGTAACTATTATATAACCTACCTTAATTGTACAAAGTTTATGGAACCGGTATAAAAAGCTTGATGTTAAAGTAAATCAAATGTTACAAAAATTATAAACATCCAGCCATAGCACTAAAGGTTGATTTAAGAAGCTTTCTAATACAGGTTGAATAAATCGAGTTTTTCCGAACTTGCCACCTGACGCTTGATCCAAAAGATCTTCAGATATGTTTTCAATTATAAACTTTTGACTAACTTTAAAAGCATATAAAAAGCTTTAGTGTACAGAACAAAACTTTAAGTAGGGGTGCACTGATGTAAGCCAATACAATGATAAAGATTCATTTTACACAATATGATTTGGATAATCTAATCGACTCGATACCTGAATACAAGATTAGTGGTTGATGACTTTAATGCTAGAGCTAGATCCGTATTCTCGATACGAAACTGTGAATATTGCAAAGCTATGATAGATGTTTTATGCAAGTCAAGAAGGACAGGATAATATACAACGCGAATTTCCTGTCAAGGTCGTAGATAAGTGAAGAAGCGCAACGAAAATATCAAGATCTTATCAGTAGAAAATAATTGGGAAGAATTGACCATTTAAAACTACTTTATAGTAAAAAATAAACCCGACAATGATTGGTTTGATGAGCAGTGTCATCTTGCTGTTGAAAAACAGAAGAATTGTGAGTGCTGGAAGGCTAAAGTTCTAGGAGTATATAACAATTCAGATTTGAGCACAATTTGCGTGACTTAAGTAATCGCCGACTTGTATACCACAACCTTAATACCTAGGTCAAATGCCATTCGGGATCAGGATGTAAAACTATATCTTAATATCGATGCGGTATTCAATACATGTGGCACTCGACATATTTTTTGACAGACATAATGTTCTACATGAGTCACAAGTTGTAAATTGAATATCTTCAAATACAGTCCCCAAATACGTTCAGCAAGAGTTGATTGGATTAATTGAGAGAACTTCATATTTGGAGGGGTAACTTTGCTCCACGGTTTTTTCAACCTTATTTGATGGCATGGTGAAATGAAGCTATGACCGTAGAATAGAAAGTAAACAGGCATCAACTTTTGGTTTACAGCAATATGGATTATGGGAAGCAGTTGTATCTGATTCAGTATCATAGTTATTGTTAATTTAGTAGCATTTATGAAAATCTACCGCCCAGGTGGCTCAGTGGTTAAAGCTGTGGCAGTTGGAGCGGGAGGTACCGGGTTTGAATCCCGATAGGGACAGGATGCAAAAAGGATTTTTCACCATCTGATTACGATCGGTGGTGTTAATGAACACATCTATGACCCCCTGTTGGAGTGCAGAACTCATGGGCCGACCCATCTTCCATGTCAGTACTATAGGCTGGCATGGAGCTATGCAATGTGCAGATGGTTCTACGAAAATCGGACCTATAGCCGTACGTCCTCGATTTGGTCGTTAAGGCGTAAAGAAGGACGTAAATAAGCGAACCACGAAAGAGCTGGGAGAGCCTTGAGCCCCAAAAAAGATAGCATAGAATAAAATATAAAAAAAAAAGAAAAAGAAAAAAAATTTATGAAAATCTAAAACACATAAACGCTCTGGTAGTCAAACAAAAATTAGAGCTTTTTATGTATCTATTACCAAATATCATATTGTACTTACAGCTTTTGTTTTCGATACTACTATAAAATTTATATATTAAAGGTTTGATTTTGTTTATTTCTGAACAAATTAAGGTTTTTTATAAATTAAGCTTTTAACTCATTCAAGCACAATTTTTAACTTAACCAAATATTTGTGTTCATCTTACTATGAAACTGTTTAATATTCAGAGCTTATATACTGTCAGAATATTTTATTCAAACCTATAGCAAAATGTCAGTTCATGATTATTTGCCAAAAGCTACATTCAACACATTGGTAACTTTTTTCAATACCAAAATAAGTTTGAATAGGATTATTTGAAATCACTCCATAAAAAAGATCCTAGAGATTGGAACCTTAATTAATTCTTGAGAGGACAACAATAATCGTATTGATTTTGATTTCCAAATATTTCAAATAGGATTAAAACTCTTTCATCTCTGTAAACTATCATCTCTTTGATGAATATCGATAGCTATCATTTATCGAACTAGCTGATTTGAAAATCAATATGTTATACTGGTTGCAGAAATGACTCCAAGATTTTAAACTGTTACAGCATATCTACATAATTATAAGTTCCAATTTTAAAAGCTTTAAAATATAATAACACTCTTTTTGAAAACAGATCAAAAGCCTGAATCATTTCAAAAAGCTCTAAATCTAAAAACTATAAATCAGCAATGCTCTTAATCTAATATAATTTATTGTTCTGTGTTATAGTTCTTAATCAAAAGCACTGAAGCCACATGAAGCTTTTTGTTTGTTTATTATCTCAATAAACAAATGGAATATTCAAAACAAAAACACAAAAAAGCTCTAGTAATGAATACAATTTGACGCCTTGTATTTACTATTAGAGCTTTTGGTGAATTAACTGCCAAACAGCAAAGCGAGCTTACAGCTTTTGTTTTCAATGCATCTATACAAATTAAATCAAAGACTATATGTCAAAGGCAATGATTTTGTTAATTTCTAAACCAGTTAAGCTTTGAAGTATATTAAATGCTTTCAACACATTTTACTTTAGTTTTTAACAAAACCAACATCCAACTGAACCAAATATTTGTATTGATCTCGTAATAGAACTGTTTACTATTTGAAGCTTTTACATAATGCTTTCGCATGATATTTCATTCATATAGCAGTACCAGCACAAAACAAATCACAGATGAGTATAAATTTCGGATTTTCCATACATCTCTATAATATGCTTATTGAAAATGGACCAGGGTTGAATGATTTTATTATAGATTTTTCCAATTTTCCGTTTTCATATCGAAAATGATGATCCAAATTATAACGAAAACGGGGTGGATAAAATAAAAAAAAATTATGAGATAAAATTGCTGAACTACTTTTTTTTTGTTTTGTTTTGAAAGCTTTATTTATATCTATCTGCGTTAGTTGTTGTTATATGGAAAAACTAAACTGGGAAAAATAGATATTACAAAACAAAACTAACAAACAGTATATAGAGAAGATAATGTATTGCAGATTTTTATATTGTTCTGTAAAAATATAGCTTTTTTTTGGGGTGCCTTCTTGACTGGCGTCAACATTTTAGTAGACAGACAGACTACTCGAATAGCATAATATATATATTTTTGTGTATATCCAGTCGAAAATGACAAGATTACATACTCGCATTTATATGTTCATGGCGAGGATAACCGAACCATAAAATAAAGTATAATTCAATTCAATTGAAAATTGTTTGTTTTTCCGTTCAGAATTTGCTGGGAAAATAATTTGATTATTTATCTTTGAATTCTGTATTGTTTGTCTTGCGGTGGTTATCTCTCTGGTTTTGTATAAAATTTGTAGTTCTAACTACGTGATGTGATTTTAATTTAAAACTATTTTTTTAATGCATCGTTGTACGACTTGTGACTATTATGGAATATATATTTTATTACGTATGTTTGTTTGGTTTATAAGACTAGCAAATTTGTGTTGTACTTGTTGTCGCAAGAGATTTTATCTGTAAACAATCGAATCATGCAGATGTACTTGTTAGTTCACACATCACATAATTATTTGCGTGGTTTCTATACAAATATGGATTAAAATTCCTAGAACTGTGAAGTAGACAGTTATACAATTAGAGTTGTTTCTTCCATTTGCCATTAAAACCTGATTTTTAATTGGCTCTATTGGCCATCCTTTTGAATAAACTTGTCTGGTACTGTAGGAATCTCCAATTTATTTGAGACAACGTCTCAATATATTTGTCCCATCTGAAACTTCTTTTTCATCTTTATGTAAAAGCTTACATATTTTTTTATTGAACCAAAAATGTTAATTGAATAACTTGATGCAGGCCAATGTAAAATCACAATTTCCAATCAATATTGATTTTTTCAAAGAGCTTCTGATTTCCTAATAGTTCCACATAATATATTATGCAAATGAACTTTTAAACAGTGGCTTTAAATTTCTTGTAAAAGTTCAAACAAAAACTCGAGATACGAAAGTAAAACATCTGGAATTCTATTGCCATATGAGATTCAGAGCTTTTCAAAACATAAAAGCTTAATTTGATGACCTCGCATTTGATAATATTTATTTATTAAAAAATATGTTTTATGAGAGTAAAAATCATATAGAAGCTGATTATCAAAGAGAGCCGTTTCAAAATATGAGCTTTTATTATTTAGTTAGTTAACCTAGACACAAACCACATTAAATGATTCAAATGACATAAAATCCTTTAAAGATTAAAGTTTGACAACTGAACTTAATAATGAAAGCATCCAATTATTATTTAAGCTCGAATCTTGTGTATTGTTAAAAGCTCTCAAATTTCAAAGTAAGCACAATGCCAATTGTATAATTGAATTAAACCAAATAGTGTTGTCAAATTTCTAGGAACATCAAAGCCTATAAAATTCAAATATGGGTTCCAATTAAATAAATTAAAAACTTTCACGAATTTTTATCAGTTATTTGTTGTTTGAATTTTATCACACAATAATTTATGGGACTACGTCAAAAATAGTTTATGTTTGCCCAGTAAACAAATATAATGAAATAAAAAATATATTTTTGTATAAAAAAAGCTCACCACCATGTGAGTGCAACCACAACAAAAAAAACTGCCACAACTAAACCAGAAATAATTCAGAATATGCCCTGGTTATACATTTGGTTCGTTATCTATATAGATACATTTTGGTATGTGTGTGTGTGTGTGGTGTGTACACTCTACAGTTTCGAGCTTATACGAGTATATATAGGTCTTTGGTTTGATTAAAAGAAAAAAAAAATCCGCAATGACGAAAAATAGTTTCCTAGTTTTTTATGTACACACTCACACATTTATATATGTTTATAGTGAAAAAGCTCTATAATGAAAAATAAATAAATAAAACTACATTTATATATAAAAAAGGATTATGTTCATAAATATTTTATTTATGGTTATGGGTGAATTCCCTGTTTGTTGTTGGTCGGTTGAAACCCTCCCTCTCTTGGGTTTTAAAAAAATCTATTTTTTTGTCTGTGCTTTTTATTTCCCGTTTATATACAACACAACCCTTTTCTGTGTTATCGCGACGTGTTATCTCAAAACGTAAAGTACATCGTTTGATATTTATCTTTACTTTAACCAGAGACGTAAACATGATGTTATGACACAATAAAACCATTTAAACAACATTAAATAACGCAATTACACAATCAATAATGCATTTCGATATCGATTTTATGTACAATACACACCATCGCTTCATCATGTGCCATCAACGACATTATGTGTCTATATATACGGTTTCTTTCAAAATCGTTTAGATCTCGTTTTTATTTCAAGCATTAAGAACTCATGTATGGAGAATAAACGCTTGAATACCGAAAGCTATATAAAAAGGAACAAGCAAAAACGTGCTACAAAGCATTTTATAGCACTGTTATCTAAACGTTTTCACAATTTTCTCATACAATAGTTATACAAGAAAATAATAGTTAGTTGTATAAGACGACGAATTCGAATCAATATATCGTTTATCTATATATCTCGGTATATAATTGGGTGTGTATGTGTGTTGTCTAATGAGATAAAGCTGATTATATAATGATTATCGTCAATTCTACATATAAAAAAGCTTTATGTAAAAGACGTAATACTGCGGCTCGTAATGACCACTTAAACAGTCCGATATGTCTCACTCTATTTTTTTTGTGTTATCGATAGTTTTTAAATTTATATTATTATATCCAACTTGCTAGTTATGATCACATAATCACGTACCAATAATAAATTACTTTTTATTGAACTACACACAAAAACAACATTCACTGTAAACCGGTTTTATGTTTGGTTGTCGCAAAAACTGAGATAAATTGAATTATGTTTGTTTGGCTAATCAAACGTTTTGATTTAGTTTGGTTTGGTTGAAAAAATGGTATGAGCTTAAGGGTACCGAAAAAGCTTTCAAGCTGAATACAGAAGTTTTTAACTTATTCGGCTATTTAAATTTAAAAGCTTCATCGTTCAGAGTAGTTTACAAACTAGCTATGAAAAGCTTACAGATGGCTTTTGAGACTATAAAACATATTTTTGAAAAATTGTTGGTTATTATGCAGAGCTTTTCAAAAAACTATTTTGAATTTGTATTACTGTTTTTTACAGGTAAGTTTAAATGGAAGTAAAAGCACAGCGCAGGTGGCGCAGTGGTTAAAGCTGCGGCAGTTGGAGCGGGAGGTACCAGGTTTGAATCCCGATTCAGGGCATTATTCAAATGGGTTTTTCACCTTCGATCGTTTGGGTGGTGCGATTGGTGTGAAAAATGAACATATATCTAGATCCCCTGTCGTGTTTAGAATCCATGGACTGACCCATCTTCCATTTCAGTACTATAGGCTGACATTAAGCTATATGCAATGCGCAGATGGTACTACGAAAAAAACTCGGACCTATATCCGTACAAAGTGGTATCACAACGGACCGATCACTGGTCTAAGCGTGCGATAGTAGCCACAACAACCTTACCTAATCTAAAATCTCAATAATACGGCAAGGAGCTTTATAACATTAGCCGCGTTTCATGATATACTATGTGATCCGGATCAAATCACATTTTCCATGCAAACCAAAGACACATTTTGATCCAAAATGAAATTTGGATCAAAATGTGTCATTGGTTTGCATGGAAAATGTGATTTAATCCGGATCACATAGTATCATGAAACGCGGCTATTATTCCGATAAGAGGCATAATTTGTTTGTTTACTAAAATTTCGTTCTAAAATGCAAAAAACTTTATTTCTTTATTTTTATGAAGAACAAAACTTCTTTGTTCACGTTATTTTTAATCAAATGGATGAATTGGTTGATGTCAAGTTTTTATCAAGATTACGCATGTTGAATTTTATCAGAAACCATGATGATGATACCCAGTGATTAACATCTGAATTGCTCAATTTAATTAGTTCCAATCTAATGAGTGTACCGAAAAAGCTTTTAAGCTAAATACAAAAAAAAATTAACTTTTTAGAATATGCATGCTTTAAAGTTTCAACATAAAGAGTAGTTTTATACACCAATTGGGAAAAGCTTACGTCTCCGAGCTTTCGAATACATAAAACGTATTTGTAAATAGTTCTCGTTAAGTATAGAGCTTTCTGAATTTATATTAATGTTAAATGCTTAAAGTTAAAATAAAATAGAATTAAAAGCTCAATAATATGTACGTATTTTTTTATCGAATATTATCGATATTCGATAAAAAATATTTATCTCTGATTTACTCATTCGACAAGCACCTTGTTGTAGCATGGAAAGTGTTCCATTATTTTTGAACTTCGGTTAAATTTGATTTGGCTTAAAGCACTAAGCACAATTCGTTTTTTCATAGTTACACTTAAGCTTATTTGCAGGGTACCCAAAAAGCTTGTAGACAAACGTTCTGTTTTCACCTATAATTTTAAATTTGATATTGACAAATGGATGAAATTTTTATATAAATTGTCGAAAGATATATTGCATGCAACAACCTTTTTGCGTCATATCAATTAGTCCAATTGTTATGTTATTGGCTGTTCCATAAAAGACAATATTGAGTCCGAAATGCACGAAAATCCCTTAATGGGTTGGGCAATCGTTAAGTAATGCCATTCATAAAGTATACAAAATATTGAAGAAAGAAAATTGTTGCATTGAGGTTATCTCAAGCAACATGGTGTAAATATAATTTTCTTGCATGTTATCCTGCCCATTAAACTATACATATAATGTCAATCAATAAATTAAAATGAGCTTTATTGATTTATCAATCTCACAATCCCATTATAAACAATTTAATAATATTTTAAATTATATTTACAGCATTTTGACATGCAACATTGGTTTTGATACAAAAAAATAACATTTTAAACTCAAAAATCAATCAGCTTTTCATTCAAAGTGACCAATGAGGTTCGATCAATTATAAATTAACTAAATCAACAAAATTTAATTATTTAATTAATTGATATATCAAACACAAAAATTAATTTTTTGACCTGTCTGAAACGAACGTTCTCGTATATGTGTGCACATACAGTAAATTAATTATTTTGAAACACTATTTTTGGTACATTAACTCAACTATAAATGCCCTAATTTTACTATTTTTGTTGATATGTCGTTTTATGTCCTAAGGGATGTGTTGAGCTTTCAAGTTGGAACGGGATAAAATATATAATAATTTTAATACTTCCTGTGCTTTATACCCTCTCAAAAAGCACAGAATGCGACATCATATATTAAGTCTGTCATTATTAAATCAAAACAAAACTTGTATTTAATACGATTTTTTCCGTCTCTTAATTAGAGATCTTATAGGAAGCGAATGATGTATACATATACGGAGAATATCTTATCACAGACGATACTGAACGACATAATTAAATATTAAAACAAAAACAAAAAGCTTTTTTAATATAACAAACATTTTCAACACAAATATATACCAAAAGTAATTTCCCAAAACAAAAACAAGATGTTCGTTTCTCGTATATACATACAAGTCAAAACCCACAAGAAGAACAAGAATTCTTATTTATCTTTCTTATGTACCAAAATAAAAAATAATATAATAATTTAAACAGAAAAGGCAAACATACTTTCGACTCGGTTAATTACTGTATGTATATACATTTTGATAGCGGAAGATTATTTTCTGGATTTAATAAAAGATTCTCGTATATACGTCTTGACATTTCGTTTCGGCGGTTTAATGAACGCGTATTTATTTTTTTAACACGCTTTAAAATGTTTTGATTAAATCGCGATGATTGTGAGATAGCGCGTGGGTAATTTACCGCAGTGTGATATTTTAATACAATAAATAAGTTGTTATTCAAGTGTGTGTGTGTATATGAAAGCTTAATATTTATAATGGGGATCACAATATGTCTAGTTATAGAAATTATTATTCGACAAGTGTGTTAGATTAGAGAGCTTTTATAAGTTTGACCATATAAAGGAATGCAAGTGGAAGATTATTAAGATTTTGAAAGCTCCACCCAAGAATAGCGTATTAATGAAACTTTACTTCGTCATCAATATATCTATGATCCATTTCTGGTAGATATAATGATGAAACCAATAAAGCTCAACTGCAAAGTACGAGTTCGCCTATCTCCAGTAAAGGAAATGAGTTATTTTAATACAATATATAAGTTGTATTCAACTGTATGTGTGTTCGAGTGTCTTAAAGCTTAATGTTTATAATGAGAATCACATCTTATATAGTTATGGAAGTTATTAGTCGACAAGTGTTTAAGATGAAGGGAGCTTATATATCTTCGACCATATCAAGGTATATTTTAGAATCACAATAAAAGGTCGTCAAGTTTCATAAAGCTCACCGTGTGATAAATAAATCAAAACCTTAACCCGTCATCAATCACGTTAATCTGAAAATGAAAGCATCTACCGGTAAAATTGATTGATAATTTAAAAACGATAAACCTAACCGTTACAGAATATGGGGTAAAAGTTTCTTATCTGGGCAATGTCACTAAATGGAAACGATCCAGTCCAATAAATTAGTGACTACACTGAAAAAAGTGCACACAAATAGTGATCGTTGGAAATCTTTACTCAGACAACATTAAGAACTGATTCAAGCCGCAAAACCGTGTTTACTGAGTTCGTGACAAGACTAAACTGTAGGATCATTTCTTTTAAGGAGGTTTATCTATTCCTTTTCCATTAAATAATTCAGGATCAACTAGCCCCAAAATCAATATTATTAATGTAATACAAGACCAGGTGGTTGCTTGATGTAACTGAAAGTAGAAATTAGTGATAGTTCTAGATCTTGTGAGCCATTATACTAGAGCTTTTTGAAAATGTATCCTTGACTTGATCAAGATCTCATCAAAACTATTCAATAATTATATAATATTATTATATCAGCTGAAATACGTTTTGGCTGATGAATGAGTATTATTATAAATACCTTCTAGCTTTCTATCATACTTTCCTATATACGATTGTAGAGCTTTAACGTATGGAGTTGTCCAATTGAGACGCATGAAAATATATGAAAACTTAAGCTTCAAATATTTATTTTTGAATCCAGATGATGTATCGCCGTGTTGAAAATCAGCTTGACAAATGTTAATTCCACCAAGCTGGGACAAAAACTAGACAGTAATCAATGCATGGGAAAGATGACTTTTCATCGAAAATTAAAAGTCGTATTGATCTATGTAGAAGTTGTATTCATCTATATCTTACCGCACATACTTATGCCACAAACATAAGATCTTAGTTCAAGTTTGAAATTGAACAGACCTATATTACCGCTATTGGCACAGTTCATCTCCGGTAGCCACATCGGCCAATCATGTCATTTAATCAATGGCATCGAAGTTCTTAAACTGTAACTCGCAGTCATATTGATCTGAATCTTACACCACAAAAGCTCACGGTCTAAGTTTGACATAGATATGACATATATAAACGATTTTGGTAAAGTATATCTCCGATTGCACATATACTCGTACGAGTGTAGACACATTTTATTTACATAAACAAAGCGGAAACATAAAGAAGCAAAACACTTTATTTATTTTCTTTCTGCTCTACACCTTATATATTTAATATAATACTCTATAAACCTCTTAATGGTTCTACTTTTAAATACCATTGGATTTAAAATAATTAACATAAAAAAATTAAATCTTTTATGCCAAAGTTAATGCTATATACTTTATTGAGCTTTTAAAAATTGTTTTTCATTTTTTGTTGTTGTTTTTGTTGTGCTTACTACTTTTCGTTCGTTCTATATACGTAACATTATATTTTTTTAACTTTTTGTGATGTTCCCAGTGTTTAACTTTAATAGGTTTGGTAATTTAAATTTTTGCAACTCTGAAACATAAACATGAAAATTATATGTCTGTAATATACATTAATATGTAGCTTTTTGAGCGCGAGGTTATGCGTTTTGTAATAATTATAATTTTTGTTTTTATTTTCAGAAATTAAAGGTAGCTGGGAGGAATGGTGGACGTACGATGGTATATCAGGTAAATCATAAAATTTATATATAAAACTCGAATCTCTTATTTCAAAAAATATTATATAGACATGATAATTCAATTCGTATATCATCATGCCCACTATTATATGCATATACCACCAAATGCAAATTTAATTTCCTCTGGTTTTTGGTATATCCCTATTCAAAATGATAAATGTTACGTGCATGCACTTTCTGTATATTTAGATGTGAATTACGTCTCTCGACTCTATCTACTCGTATACGACACTCTATATTGAGTTTTGTCCGTTTGAATATATTTTCCTATTCATGCATGTATGTAAAGCTCAGTCAACATATTATCCTGTCGGTGGTTTATTGATAATTTATTTTTTGTGTTTGCAGGATTATTGTATACACACAGGAAGGAGATAATACTATAGGATTTTTGTGTTTCAGTTTGATGACACGAGTTTCAGGGGTAGTAGCACACATAAAAAATAAAAGCTTTTTTAAACAATCCATTAATTGTATCAGTTGTAGTACAGGTACCCAATATACTCCAACTGTACTTGAAACCAAATAGGTATTAAAGAGCTTGATTGCACATATATAAGAAATAACATTCTTAATTTGTGTCAGGAGTTGATCATTGGCCGATACAAATAAGTTGTTTTGCCTTTCGAACAAAAATTGTTTTTTGAACTTCCGATGAAGCACTTTTCGTATACAATATTGCAATATTATTAAAATAGCTATGACTAACTAGAACCAAAAACAGGATACGTAAGATGTTTTAAGGCCTCGTATTCGAGATGTTTAAGTGCCTCGTACACTAATGAAGTAGTATGTCTTTCGTCAGATAACAGTGAATACTCACATCTTCTTTAAATCTTAGGCACGCGGCAAGGCCCATAGGAAAGAGACAATGGAAAAACTGGTTTCGGTGAATAATGCCTTTTTGACTACTCTTTTCGCTTTTCCGATGTCTTCAACGTTACAATGTGCAAGTTTCTACACAATTGGTGCTTTCTGAACTGACTGCATCTCATCCACAAATTTCATGATATGTCTGAAAATATCAAATATTATTTGTCTACACAGAAAAACAAGTTGGTTATCTGTTATAGTGTTGCTCGAAATAAAGCAGTTAAAAGCTCACTTAATTCAAAATCTGCTTCAATTCATAATGAAATATGACCACCAGCTGTGTAGTGCATCTCCTTTCTCCTTTCTGTCATCGAGATTCTTTACGAGCTTTTACAAAACATAAAGCAATATTAAAATGCTTAAAATGGAAAGTTTAACTTAAGCGTTTAAACAATAAGTGGTTTAATGAAAATATCGGTTTTTGGTTTATAAAATTACTTCAGCTTTAAGCACATTAACTGAATGTGATAGAAAATAACGATTCCGTGTACATAAACCTCCTTCCAACAAGGCATTTAAAATAGCTAATCCTCTTTATTATTATGAATCTATTAACTACGATTTTATACTTTAAATGAAGTGTAATTGCTTGGACAAAATAAACGTTTGTGCTTTCTGTACTCACTGGATTTTCTTTATAATTTCGTTCTCTTACCCTAAACTATCAAAAGCATGAAACTTATTCAAAACATGAAGCTTATTCAAAAGCTTATTCAAAATAATAATACAGCCGACAGATTTGACTGACATGCTCTTGTTTAATCAATAAAGCTCTCCCATAACGATAAAACGTTCTGATCGTAATCGAGTGAAAAAAAAATATTCCTAATCTTAACAAAAACGCTCTTCTATTATTAAGTATTTAAAATCTTTAAAAGCACAAATGGCTAAACTCCTTTGGAACAAAACACAAATTTGATTAAAAGCTCACCTAATTCAAAAACTACTTGAATTTGATATTAAATATGACCACCACCAGCGTTCCTATTCATTGCTTCTTAAATATATGCAGGACTTAGTCACGAGCTTTTTTACATATTTTTCAAAAAGCTCAATATTGAACTTTAGATTTAAGAAAATTGTTTAAAATTAAAGCTTTAATCTTAACTTTCAAAGAGTCAGTAGTTCGGTTTCGAAATTCGCTCGAGCTTTAAGCACATACATGGAATATTATAGAAAATAACGATGTCATGTACATTATGCTAAATGACTCATTAAAAATTAACAAAAGGCCGCGCTGCCGGAAGATATAACTTCACAACTGAGTGTCCACAATAACCAACAATTCTTGGTAACAAAATATGATTTAATTAACAATATTATTTTCCTTTCATATAATTATAATATAATAATTAATTTTGCTTAAATTGGAATTTATTTTATTCGTTATTTATCACAACAAATTGTTTTGTACAGTTAAATCTTTTATATAAAGTTTTCTATATTATGAACGCATGAATGATAGTTGGGAATTGGAAAATTTTAAGTTTTTCCAATACAACATCATTCTTGCACAATTTTGTTACAACCATTATCTATATTATCCTTCGGAAATTGATAATAAAAAAACATTCACAGTACTCGTTGTTCTTGTTACTATGGAGAACACAAAATAATCAATTTCTCACTCGAATGACATAGTATATAAGGATATCTATACAATTCGTGATTATATTTCTTAAGACGATGTTTTTGTCACTTACTAAACGAATCGGAAATGGTGCTTTTGCACACCATTAACAATGTAAAGTGTCATTGAACAAATGACTTTATTTTGTGTCCCCGTGCTGTATCAGCTCCCAGTATGCTGCTGTATTATTGTATTATTCCATCATATATATACACAATATTGTTCTATTTATACAATGCTACTAGAAAATTAAGAGAACACGAACAACAAGCACAAGAGTATATATGGAACGAAATGAAGAAAACGGTTGGTTTTGGTGTATTTTCCATGTTTATATGTACTGTTTATTTTCATTTATTTTCTCTTTTCTTATAAATAATTTATTAACTCATTTAAACTTGTTTTAATTTAACTTTTCCACAATTATCAAAATTAACAAATAAACTTAGCAAATAAAATAACAACAACGAAAAGTTGTTGTGTATATGAAACTTATTATTGCTGCAAATAGTTTTTGTTTTGGTAGATATTTTATAGTTTTTCCGTATAGTCGTGGAAGTAAGTATACGCTGGGTGAACCATCATGACTAAGCTGTCATTACTAAATCCATTCATTGAAGGATTGCTCGTGGATCAGTTACAATGGTATTAAAAGGATGTAGGGACAGTATCGATAGCAGCAATTCCTAGTGACGAAAAAAAACTGAAAGCTCATGGAGATGAAGTAGGTGGATCTGTAACGTTGTATAGTATTTAGATAGGCTAATTCCGAACCGATGTGTGACATCACTTGATAGCTGGTTCCAATTAAATCTTACCGATAATAGACAATTTCTACTAATCATATAAAAAAAATCTCTCGAGAATCCCGATTTGTTTTAATGTTTCGATAAAGATGTTACAGGTTATTCTTTAGGTTATTATTTTCCATTATAAGATTGAAGTCGATATTTTTTAAAATGGGTAAAACAAAGGAATTATTTTTGAAGGCCAGATCCACGATTGTAGGGGGCTATTCTGACGGGATATGCCTATAAAATAATCCGCACGAATGTACAACTTTCATCGAAAATCGGTTGCTTATTAAATAAAAAGTTAAGAGAAATGCGAAAAATACGCAAGGGAGAGGGCTAGAACCACAAAAGAATAGTGAATCTTTAGAACCCTCAAGAAAAATTCCAAAAAGTTCATAAAATTTACTTGAGCATGACTGTACGAAGTGAACTACACGAGGCAAATATCAAAACCTATACTATTTAAGAATTATAAGCCAAATAAATCAGCATACACCTACGAGTCAAAGTCTCTGAATAGTTGGCGTAATATTTTGTGAACGAACGAGTCATGTTTTAATTTGGATGAAACCATACGGGAAAACAATTTTTTATAGACTGCCGAACAAAAAAATCCCTCCGTCACTATCCCAAATTGCCACAGTGGTGGCAATAGTATGAGGGTGTTTCAGTTATAAAGGGTTGATAATCTAATGATGTTACGTCAAAAGTTAACTTCAAGTACATACTTGAAACTGTTAAACAAGCACGCATTATAGTTTCGAGATGTGAATGATCAGCCAGCATTGCAGCAATATAAAATGCTGGTTATGCTCTAATTCTCAAAAGTATAATAATAACGATGTTTCTAAGAAATTTGGATCAAGAAACAGTTGATTGGCTACCGCAAAGTTCGGATTTAAATCCAATTGAGAATATTTGGAACTATTTAAAACAAAAAATGGCGAAGAAATATGAGGGATCGAATTCCAACATAAATGTTAGAAAATCTCGTTAAATCCATTCCACAGCGACTTTCAAACAATGATGGGAATGCTTCATATTGACTTAATTTCAAATTCATCAATTTTATTGATTATTTGTAATATGCACAAATAATTTTGTGATTTGGTTTTATTTTTGTTTTTAATGAAATAATGTATAATAAATGTCATTTCAAATAATAAATAAATAATTTGTTTTTAAAGTTAATTTTTGAGTCAAAATTTTAAATTTTCCCGAGTGACTTGTTAAATTTTTGGAATGCACAAATAATTTTGCTGACGACTGTACAAAAAATGAATAGAACTTTGAAAAAAAGTGGCCGTTAGTGTGAGTATAATCTATCTGCGTTTTTCAGATAAAAAATGGAACATTGGTAGATTCACAAAAGTTCAAAAATATCAACAAAAAAATCCTATTAACTATTTTATAATTGTACCATGCCAACAAAGTGACTTTCTGTATTCAACAAAATCAATAATTCAATAAAAATAATTCAACTACATCAATACAATAGTATGCCATTAAATATCTCGCTCAAAATTGTGATCATGAGCATATCGACGCTTAGCCTGAACAATTCTCTATTAATTACGCCTTCAACCAGAGCAAAGAAATGAATACCACACTAGAGGCAGAGATAAAAGAAACAAGTGGCTTCAGACGGCCACAAAGATCTGGCTGACCTCATGCTACAGTACAGCGTGATCACGGCTTGCTAGTAAAATTTTAGTTGCGAAATCTTCGTATGAATTCGATTCAACTGAGGCGGTAGTTGCAAGAAGTTTGTGAAGTCGAAGTCAATCGGTGGACTGTTATAACACCACTTCAAGAAAATAATCTGACTTCACACAGAACAGCAAGCGCTCAAAAGAATTTGAATTGGACAGAACAAAAATGTAGAAGATTCTGCTGATAGGCGTGGAAGAGTATACAGAAGATAACAAGAGCGATATGCACAGTGTTGTTTTGAAGAATATGTCTCGTTTGGCGGTGGATCGTGCATGTTTTGGGGAGGCATATCGTTAGAGGTGAAGACAGATTTTGTATTCCTCTCCCGATCCAAAACTGACTGTCGACCAAGAGGAATGCCCTATCAAGGGTAAATTGAAGAAGTACTGGAGTAGTACGTCGAGTTTATTGGTAATAATTATCTGTTCATGCAGGATAATGCGAGATACGGCTGGCGTAGTTATCCAGTACCATCAATAGGTTGATGTGCCTGTTGTGAAGTGGCCATCTCAAATCCCGGACTCGAATCCCATCGAACATTAATGGGACGTGTTGAAAAGAAAGATTCAAACCAAAGATGTTGCTCCAATGTGTCTCCAGGAGCAACAACAGGCGATCGTAGAGGAACAAGAGGTAATACCTCAAAATTTTGTGAAACACGTGTACCTCAGATGTGTACCCTCAAAAATCAGTTTGATGGCACGTATAAATACAAAAAAGGTACCACTGGATAGGTACACAAATACACTTAAAATCTGCACTTCAAAAAATTTAAAAAAAATATATGTATATATAAAATTTAGGACCGATTTGCGTGGACGACTAATGTCTGAGCAAATACAGATAATCGATTACTATATGTGAAATGTCGATGACATAAGTTCATAAAGCATGAATGGCGATAACAGGAGTTAAAAAGTTACTTAGTCGTCGCAAGAGTGTAATCGATAAAAAAGGAAACCAATCCAAAGAAACACGAAGTTTTTCGTAACCTTAAAAACTCGTGTAAGTCTCAAGCCAGCCAAACAGCTGGCTTTATTCGTGTGCGTTTCATGCGCAAAACAGTACATAATCCGTTAAGAATTAAAGGAAAAATATTGGAAATTTTCGGTATAAGAACCAGCTTTTATGTATACACGCTAATCTCATTCTATTTCGAATCAAAACAGCTCCAACAATATTTTGTCAAATTGAGTCTAGGTTTAAGTTGTTGAGGCTGCTTTTCGCACACGAAAATTCTCGGTCGGCGACCAGTCCGTTTTGATACCACTCTATGTACGGCTATAGGTTCGAGTTTTTTCGTAGTACCATCTGCGCATTGCATAGCTCCATGTCAGCCGATAGTACTGACATGGAATATATGTTCATTTTTCACACCGATCGCACCGCCCAAACAAGGGAAGGTGAAAAACCCATTTGAATCTTGTCCCAAATCAGAATTCAAACCCGGACCTCCCGCTCCAACTGCCGCAGCTTTAACCACTGCGCCACCTGGGCGGTAAAAAATTGAGTCTAAACAAATTTTAATAATATACAGCACTTGTCCGGTTCATCAAGTAATTTTTACAATGCCTAACATATAACATGCGATAAAATTGATCATTAACACCGATCAAGCAAGAGATGTGCATGAATCTCAATCAGTGTGAACGGTAGATTGAAAATCTCAAACGACTTCTATTAGTGATAAACGGCCAAAACCCAAGAAAATGAGTCAAACCATAACGTACATTATTTTTCTTCATGAGATATATAAGCCCTGATGTCTATGACATCAGGGCTAATATATCTTTTGAAATTACCAGTAATGTTCACTGCAATAGTTATTCCGCATGAAAAACACTGTTTTGCCTTGTACCGTGATGTTTGCGTGAACAAATGATAAATAATTATTCAGGATCTGTTCAAACATTGCAAACTTGTTTAATCACTTAGACGAACCTTCCGATTTATAAAAACATATGTTCAATTGTTAGTTATTCCAAGTGACCAAGAAAAAATACTTGGGTCTCATCGATTGCCGTATGAGCATTATATAAGAGAGAAACAACTTAATCGAGTAGTGACAAATTTTATTTACAAGACGAGTTATTCCAGTCATTTTAAATTTAATGCAATCTGGCAAACAAAGTTCTGCTAACAAGAAATGCTATATGCGTCACTCACAACCAATGTTTCCTTGTTGCAAGGTCTTACTATGGTACTTGATCGCAACTTAATCTCGGGAATACCAACTTTTACTACTACATAAGTCGGTCACACACAGTTAAATACAAAATTATTAAGATCGATAAACGTTAAATTAGAATATAATGAAGGAAAATCAATTATTTTAACCGTATCCCTTCCTACCTCTATTACAGCTACATTTTCAGATATTTGTATACTATATGAAATCAACCATAAAAGAAGTTAATTCATTAATAATAAATTAATATTTATAATATATACATAAATTAAAAATACAAAATATGGTATCCTAATTGAAATACAAACCACCCAAAATCAAAATCAAACCATATTCAAATAAAACTGAAATCATCTCATGTATTATACATCAAAATGTGAAAAATTGTTACATATTTTACCCCATTCCCGCCGCATACAGTACCACCTTCTTCAGCACTAAAACAAAACATTGTTAAAAGATTCAATTTTCATTCATTCATCCATCCTTTTTTTATATATATATATATATATATATAACATATACATGTTGTTATTTTATTTTATTTATGTAATAATATCAAATCTAAACAACCCCAATTTTCCTCATCACACATATCACCCCGATTTATAAGAAAAGAAAATAAAAAAAATATTTTTCCTCATCTAAACACAAATTTTTATTTTGTATTTCCAGTCAAACCACCAGACTGTATAAAATGTACAACAAAGATATAATAATTCCAGGAAAAATCATCTCATTCTTTATATTAAATTGTTCTAATCCTCTCTCACACAAGCCACTTACTCACTTTTCTACTTTGTTTTTGCCAAATCTTAATTTTCTTCTGTACGATTCTTTTATTGGTACATTTTCATTTCGAATGAACAATGTACGATATTATATCGGTACACATACACACATATATACATAAAAAATGTACTGTTACTAATAAAGAATGTAATTTTCCGAAAGTTTCATTCATAAACGACTTAAAAATACACAAAAAAAATGAAAATGAATAATACATGAGCTTTTCGGAATGATTTCGTTTTTCATCCAGTTATTTTGATGTTTTGGAGTGTACGAGTATATAATATAAAGGAAAGCACGGTACTTTTCTGTATATTAACTAGAGCAACACATACAGAGTGGAAAAAAGAAAATTGTTTTTCTCATTTTTTTTTCTGTACATTTTCGAAATTGAATCCAACAATTACATTTGAATATTTAATTGTAGGTACTTAAAGTATTATTATTTGGATAAAAATTACTTTTAAGTTTTAAAAAAAATATTAGTTTTGTTTTAATCTATTTTATGTAGTCCATTTTATGTATTTCAAATGTTGCTGGAATGTATATAAACTGCTTTTATTGCATTTTTAACTCGTTGATGATGCGACATATACCCAGTGTTGTGCCGTATTGTCTACATGACGTAGACAATTCATTGTCTACACGTGTCGACAATGTATGTCGACAATTGAAAAAGTTGTGTCGACAATGTAGACAATGTCGACAAATCGTAGACAATGTCGACAATTGATAAAATATTGCGTACCATACCGAATAATATGTTAGTTTATTATAACTATAGATGATGAAAATATTTAAAATGTTATATGGTTTGTTTATTTTAAGATTTCAGGTATTACCACTCGATATCTGATGTTAAGCCACGCTTTGACACATTTTGATAAAAAAAACTTTTTTGTTTGATTTGGTAATTTCTCATGTGACAAAATCAAGCAAAAAAAATTTAAAGCAGTCAGTTAAAAATAACATAGTTTCTGGGGCTTTTCACGTTTACAGTGGATCACAATCGGAGATACTTTATACATTTCTTAATTGCCATTCTATTCTACAAACTAAAATTGTTTTATATGGGTATCAGTTGAGTTAATTAAGGTGCGTCATAGCTTTCGAAAACAATCCTTACTTTTTTTACTCGAACATGCTTGCAATTTTGATTAGTTCAAAATAACGTTTAAAAAGTTATTAAATGATGATTTCTAACATTAACTTTATTTTAAGGCTTAAGCTAGTTTAAATTATTTAAGCTATCGAAATTAAAAATTGTTGTGTAATTTAAATATGTAATTCGATTTCCATACATTTTATCAGTACTATGCCTGACATTTAGCTTTAATATCTTTTGACGTTTTGTGTTTATTATACAAAATGTCTACTGTACGTATAAATCAAATAATTTAAGTAGCTGAGCTAAAATCATATTAACTAAATAAATTAAATTAAATAAGTAAATTACAATACCTCATGAGGTGTTTAAATCAAATTGATTTTATTAGTTCAAAAATAAATAATAATATTGTGCTCTAAGGGTGCCCTAGACAAATTTTTACTGTAGTACTCAACTGATTTTCGAATATTGTTTTAAGAGAGCTTTTGGTTTAGATTTCACTTTGAAGAAACTTTGGTTTCGTTGATCTTTTGCTTAAAGCGCCAATTTTTATTATGAGTGTCATTTTTAAGAACTAAAATTGTGCTACTGTTTTGAGTTCAAAATTCAGTCGATTTTTCAAAAGAACTGCTTCTGCGCATTCGATCGAACTTAAAACTTGCTTGACACCTCTCGATTCATCGAAACCACAAAATTTCATAAATTAATACGATTATTAGAGTGTTTTCCAATCAACGACTTATTTCAAACTTATTGACTTATTTGACGCTATATATTGAATAATTCAGTCAAGCTGTTCCAATTGATTTTGGTGGACTTATTTTGACAACCACTAATCAGAACAAATGTTTGAATTTAACTATAGAAAATGATCAAATAAGTATTCTGCTGAAAGAAAAAGATAGAAAATAAGCTACCTCGATAGCAGACTTATTTGAATAAGTTGGTATAAGCAAATAAGTCGTTGTTTGGAAAACACCATTAGATATGAATAAGGTAAACGATAGTACCACTATCGGTCAACTTTCAGATTATGATAATGTAAATGTAAATTATGTTTATAACGCCAATTTCAGTAATCAGCTGCAACTAAAAGCAAAAATCGTATTTCTGTCCTAAAAAAATAATTCGTATCGTTGGTGCATTGTTTTCCGATACACAAATATGTATGTTTTTTACTTAAACACGGTCTAGTTTTCGCTGACGATATGTTGCCTACAATTTTGTTGGAGTGTTGCGTTTATTAAAGAAAAATTTGAAAATATAGATCTTAGCAAGCGTTTAGAGGGAAGTAAGTAGAAATATATTTATTGTTTTATGAATGACATTTGAAAAAATATATATTGTTTGAGTTATAGAACGCGATTTTGTTTTGTTTTAGTTTTAAACTGTTTTTGTACACACAAAAATTATGATCATACTTATACAATACATTAATGTTAGAAAAAGGTAGACAGATATAATTTCAAAATCTATTACAAAAGTTACACCAACAAATTGCATAAAATATATTTATTTTATATTGGGAATTTTCTTACTTATCTACTGTAATTTTCTATGACATTATTCAAAATTCGTAAGAATTTTGATTTTAAATAAAATAATATTATTTTCGCTAATCTGTATAGTTATAATAAGCTAACATATTTGGTATACTTCGGAATTGTTTATTAAACGTCGACATTGTCCAAGAATTGTCGACATTGTCTACGAATTGTCGACATTGTCTACGAATTGTCGACATTGTCTACGAATTGTCGACATTGTCTACTAATTGTCGACACCAACATGTCGACAATATCAAAATACGCGTAATCGCACAACACTGCATATACCTTTGAGTTAGTTCATTTGGCAATATTCAAAACTAGATTCACGCTTTGAAATCCAATTCCTCAGAATAGATTTTATAGGTGCAACATTATGCAACACGATGCAACGTGATTCAGCACGGAGCAACATGCCACGGAAATGTTGCCTATACAAAACATGTTGAATAAAAATTAAAATAATTGAATTGAATAAAATTATAAAATGTTAGCTTTATTTTAATCTATTTAATGTAGTCCGTTTTATGTATTTCAGATGTTGCTGGATTGTATAAACTGCTTTTATTGCATTTTAAACTCATTGAGTATGCGACATATACCTAAGAGGTTTAATTTGACAATGTTTAAAACTAGATTCATGCTTTGAAATTTAATTATTAAGAACAAATTTTTTAGTTGGAACATGATGCAACATAATGCAACACGGAGCAACATTCCATGGAAATACTGCCTATACAAATCATGTTGAATAAAATTGATCATTTAATGATTATTTTTCATAATTTATAATATAAAGTTGTTAAATTTTGATATACAGATTATTAAGTAAATTGTAAAATGACGCAACATCCCATAGATAGGTTTTCTGCACAAAAAATGTTGCCAAATAATGCATTATTTATATGATAAGCTTTCTCGAAATCTTACTCACATTTCAAGTTTTTATTTTTTTTAGAACGGATCTGTTGATTACAATTTGCTACATGCCATGAATATTTTGCACCTTTTCGAATATGTAACCTATTAAGTTGCTCATTTGGCATTTGCTTAGCAAATTTTGTACTCTCAGTTTCCTGGAAAACTTAGATATGTACTCTAATTTTTGATTATTATATCCAGTTTTTGTTTTTTGCAACTCAGTGCAACATGCTGTAGAACTTCAGTTATACTCACCCTAAAAGTGAGTTATAACAGTGGTTTGGAACAGTTTCTGATTATTTGAGTTGTATTTTAAGTGATACCTATGTTATATACTAAAATGCTTCTGCCCAGAATTTGACTGGAATCTTGGTTTGAGTGTGTAAGTTGATCTATCAGTCTTCACATCGTTTTACTATCAAAACCAACAGTATGTCCCAATCTATACCTTTTGACAGCACTTCAAAAAAGACCATCAAAGCTTTAGCACATATCTCAAAGGTGGAGTATGGCAGATTGCAGAAAAGAATACAATTCCGAATGAGGTGATTGTGTTCCATCTGATGCTGACTACAGCTCAGTCTGAATGTATTTTTTGGAGTTCAGACTTAATTTTTCTACAACCCAGGATTTGGAAGCCTGTTTTTAACGAAGGTCACAAGGCTGGTATCACAAGCTATTTTTCACGTGAAGTCACTCCACCTTATCATAATAAACTCTTCACAGGTTATACACTCAGGTAACACAGGTTACAAACCATTTAACAAAATTCTTGCCGAAAAACTAGAGACAGTTTTGTTCTAGATTGTTACGAGAACATCTAAAGGATACCTGAATTATCAATAACGATGTGTTAGGCTATTCAAAATGAACACTCCAGTTACCAATATTTTCAGACGGTTTAGAGTTTGATGGTCAATAATAAAGGTTCACAAATGGAAGACACTTGGATCTGATTTAAGCTACTGACTGTTTTTTCCAAAAGTCGAAGTAATTTCCTACACTGCACTTTGGTATCAAATTAATTATAGTGTTGAGTGAAGACTAGTAAGCTCCAATATCATGATGTTAAGATTATCTCGAGAGGAATTTGGTTATCCGTATGATCGGAGATCTTTATCCCGAAGCTAAGTACTTGCCGCTTTCCTGCAAGAGCTTAGACCGATAAGGTTATCATCTTTTCTTGTCAACGGTTATTAAGTTAAGGCTCATGGACTCTGGAATATAGTAAAATATGGAACACTGTTGTAATTGGAGAAAGAAAAGATAAGAGGTATCTCTGCCTATAGACACTACGAATAATTAGCTGTCTCAGGAAAATATTAAGAAACGATTAAGGAAGAAATGCAAAATGATCTCTTAATTATCACAAAAATGACCAGCAGGTGTTAAAAGAATGCTCATTTGATTGATTCAGTTCACTAAGAAATATAAACTTTCTCCTGTAACGTTGAATGGTATCCAATTAGCTTGTATTGATAAAGCAAGGTTTTTGTCCACAGAACAGTAAGCTTAAATGAATACTGTATATTGTGGATAGAGTGGACATGGCCACTATAGTCTTATAGCAAGAGATGGGGCTTAAAACCGGAACCAGTGCATTGGATAGATTATCTGAGTACCTAGTTGCTCGTGCTACCGAAAGAGCAGGCATACTTAGAGACCACATACAGCGCTAAATTATATCTTATAAAGATTACTGATGCTTCGGTAAATGAAATGTTTGGCTCGCACATTTCATTTCTCAGTCACGTCAAGTGCTAGACTACCATACATACGGAATCTTAACTTGGCCAGCTACATGATAGGACGTCTCACTGAACTCGGAAACAGTAAAATGAAATATACTTTTCACTACAACAGAAGCTTCAAATCGCTTAATCTTGGGATGAGAAAGAGTGAAAACTATGGTACGCAACAAATAAATGTAAATGTGCTTAAGAGTGAACATTAAGTGCATTGAAAGTGTGAACATTAAGTGCATAGAAAAGACCCCGATTTTCAAAACTCAAAGGCAGAATAACTAGACGTTCCTTCAAAACTAGACGGAAGGTATAGTTTTACTTCAACAGCTGCATGATGGAATTCTTCTCTAAGCTCAGAAATAGTCATATAAAAAATATTTTCTAAATGGCTTAACGGACACCGATCTTACCTTTTTTTACCTGGTCGGGCCAAAAATCCTCCTAAACTATATTCAAAGTTTGTAATTATAACTTTAAAAGTATATCTTCAACCATAATCTACCTCAAAAGTAAATCCAAATCTCATTTCATTCTTAAAATACTAACACGCACATAGACAAAATAATGATCATATAAGACACCGCAATAAAATCCGATCTGATGACTGAAGTTTTCTTCTACTTGTTAACAAATATACCAATTTAAATACAACTTTAAAAGACTTTGTCGTAATGTCATTACCCCTATACTATACACATATATATGTATAGTATCAAGTACATAAAAATTCCTCGACGTTCTTTAGACCGAAAAACACAAGTCGTGAAACTTTTTTATTTCGTAAATTTTCTCTTGCTTCAACTAAACTTAACCTTTGTTATTATTTTTAAAGCGCACAGAGAAATGTATTTTTCTGCTAGTATCAATTTTTGTAGCAGTAGTACACCAAAATTATATATATATATATATATATATATATATATATATATATATATATATATATATATATATATATATATATATATATATATATATATATATATATATATATATATATATATATATTCTGACGTAATTTAAAGTTTTTTTTTCGAGCTTTTTGTACGAGTACCAATTTCAACATTTCTTAAAAAGAAGTTATTTCTTACCCATAAATGCAAACGAAATGTATATATGTACATATACACCGTGTATATATATAATATGTACCGAAGAAAACAAAGTTAAAAAGCTATAATAAACTTGAGCTTTTTTTTAAATAGAAACTTTAATTAGCGAGTAAGATTTTTTTTGCTTTATATGGTTTCAAGAACGAATAAGGAAATATTAAAATTATATCGCAAAGTTTTTTTTCGGTACAAAGCTACATTGCGGATACGTCCGTTAAGTTGAGAATTGTATACGTTAAGTTTAAACCTTTGTTTGGCTTTGGCACGTCGAAATACTAAAAAAGCTTTGCGCACTATATACAATTTTTTTGGAAGTATCAAAAGCATACCACAACATTATTATATACCCAAGTGTTTGAAATTACGATAGATTTAAACACGTTAGACACAAACTGTAAACAGATTTTAACTGTTACATTATAAAGTCGGCTTAAATAATGTTAAGCTTCTTGTCTCGACCAAAAACTTTTTTATATATTTTGTTTGTCTGTTACTTGTATGTGAACGTATAAAAGGATGCTGCAAAATTTATATATATATATATATATATATATATATATATATATATATATATATATATATATATATATGTTTTCTTCCGGAAATAAGCTTTTACACATACGGCAGCTATACACTGTATAATATATTTTGTTTGTTTTAAGATGAGCTGGCCAAATTTTTTATATACTAGATACGATTATGCTGAATTCATCATAAAAGAATCCAAAAATTGCATCTCATTTCTTAATAAAAAACAAAAAAGCTGAGGGGAAAAAACTGAAAGCTTTCTGTTTATCAAGCACAAAAATAAACTTTGTGACAGCTGTAAAAATGAAATATTAGTGTTGAGATAATATACATAATAGTTGAGACATGATATTAATCACAAAATATTATTAATGAAATATTTCAATCAGAAAAATGGGGGACAACACCCACCCACACCCAAGGTCGCGACGCCTGTTACTAAAAATATATATATATGTACTTGAAATAATTGATTAATTTTATATTTTCATTAGATTAGTAAATAATAAAAATTATTATATCGATGATTAAATCCAACACACACATATATATATTTTCCATCATTAAAGCTCGACTACAAAAACAAAATATATATAAAAGCTAAAATTATCCAGAAAGTAATAAAAAATAGATTAAAGTATTATCACATCATCACATAAACTTTATGACTTTATTTTTTTTTTGTATTTGTCTCAAAGTTTTTAAAATAAAAGTTAAGCTTTTATATCAAGTTAAATTTTTTATAAATTTATTTTTTACCTCACCGTCGATCTGATTGACATTGTTGTCTGTGAATCGAGTGCATGGTATTCGAAAAAATGTATACTGTCAAAAGCTCATAGGTCGAGTTTCAATAATTGACCAAAAGTTTAATATCCTTATATACAGTTTGAACGAATCCACCAAACTCATTGAAACAATTATCCGTTTATACTCGACCCCTCTTCACAATAGATATATAAGCACATCATGATTTATACATCTTGGCCGAATATCTTTATATATTTGTGTTATCTCTGTAGTATTATCGAGATATATATAAAAAAAATTCAATTGCTCTATAAATATTTGAGTAGAGGAATGAAAAAGCTCTACTATTATTTTATCCATTTTCCAATTGTTTTTTTGTTTGATGGTTTCTCATTTTCCAATTTTCGATTTATATTACATATATATGGTACATAAGGAGGTTTTGTCTACATATCGATACTTGTAAAGTATATACATAGTTTAGAACAGTTTTTTTGCTTTTTGTGCAAAAACAAATCTCGAAAACGAGTGTATTTGGTTTTTAGAGTGCACTTTGTGTAGTAGTATAGAGATTAAATTTAATCAATTCGAAAAATTAACATTTATCGACAAAGTCAAATGTCGTGCTACTTTTGACCTTCTCTATAAATATTTCAACAGTTAAGTTGGCAGAATTTTTCGTATATATCTGTGGAAAATATATAAACGATGCAGATACGAAACTGTCTTCTATATCGTTTTGACATGAACTGGAGTTTTGATGCTGTATCAGCCAACATTGAATATTTTTTACCTATATTTCTAGCCTAGTAGAACTATTGCTATATGTATAACCCCACGAGAACAGAATAACTATGTCCCAAATTTCTTAAGACTGCAGAATACAATCTGATATAATTATAAGCGAGCTAACAACTCTCCAAGCACTTAACCTTCAAACAGATGCCATCAGCAGTTTGTAAGCACTTTTCTCCATAGAACTGGCCCATATTGGTGCTCACAAATCAGATAAGATGTAACCACATTACAAAGTAACTATCTATGTCTCTAGTGAGCCTATCTTTTGGTTGGCATAATACATTTTCAGGTTTTCCCCCACTTTAGCATCAATTATTGTTCCCATATATAATAATTAAATTCATTTTGGGCACCAACCTCTAACGTTATGCTCCCCAAAATGTTCCTGCTATTAGGTAGGATTGCTTCTATCTTATGTTCTGATAACTCCAGACAAGCAGAAGTAAATACGGTAATCAGAGTCATAGCAAACCATCATACATCATGTCCAAGAACGTAGAAACTAGAAACAAGCCTTGTGGATAGCTCTAATATAACTTATGCGCCGAGTGGATTTATCAATAGAGAATCCACCCAGTACAAATTTAATCGGTGCACTCAGATGATTCTAAATGTGAGTGTTGATTATCATTGCTCTTATATAGTCGGGAACAGAACATTACTACTACCACTTTCCTCTAACGAGTCATTTACAAGAAACTATACCAGATCCCTGTTCGATATATCCGATACCTCCGATATATCCGATTTCTTATCGACAAACAATTGCAACATCTGCTTCAAGTATCCGTACTGACGTTCGTTGATTTTACAGTTTACGACTCTTTCATAGAAATCATGGCACTTTTAACCACCAGTCGGCTCTAGTTTCGCCTGGATTCGGTAACAAACACATTCGATTTTTGCTTTTCAATTTTTTTAGGTACGCTGTTTGGAACACTAACTACTGCGCTGTTAGAGTTCTTGGGTAGGCAATTTTTAGCAATATACAACCCATTTACTTCACCAAATTGTGTTTCCAGTGCAATTTTCATTTCTTAGGAAGTGGTACTCTTGTCAATGTCCTTAGTGACCAACATCGATGCCTGGGTCAACATTTTGTGGACAATGCGCCGCCTCTTCTGCGTTGGCGTATATATGAAACATTCTCTCGAAGTAGTCAGTCCCAAATCTATCTTGAATACGTAGCTCACTTCCTCGCTCTTCTTTATTAATAATGCATCTAGACGAAGACGCTTCCTGTTAGACTTACGTCTCTTCTCTGTCCTCGTTTCGGTTCTACCTCAGTGTTATTCCTCCTCCATAGCGATTTTTTCTTCCACTATTTGAGTTGATCTCATACTGTTCCCTGCAACCAGTGGTGCAGTAGTACTTTTTGTTCTCTTTTCATGATTACCTGATTCATTCTTTTTGTCTTATTCATTTCTTTTTGTCTTATTGCTTTATATTCTGCTTTTTTTCTGGTATCGTAGCTTTTTAAACTCATCATGGATGTTGTTTCTGAGTTTCAAAATTCGATAATTCTTTGATTTTATCTCCTAGACATGCGAGAAACGAGTCCCTGCTTTAATCGGCTTTTATCTCCAATTTTCGTTTCGATTGTACACTGATCGTCGGATTCGTTCAGACTGACTCTTTATATCCAAAAGTATGAATTTTGCATTTTGTGCGTGATGGCATCCCAGTCTGAACTAAGTTAAGGTTCACTACGTATCCTTTGATAACTATGTATCGGGATATCTTGTGAAGAGCGACTTCATTTCTAGAACCAAGTTGATTTAAGTTATCACGTTCCGACAAAACCGTATTTGAGTTAATTGAAGTTCACCATCTTCATGAGTATGATGTAAATTGCTCCCGTAATACCCCGAAGTATCCTTTCGACCCTACTAATAATTCTAGGCCAACAAATATATAACTTGTTTATATATTTAGAACTCATGATGACATGTTGTCTACAATAAAGAGAAAAACTGGTCATCATATTTGTAGCTCAGTAGTCGTTGAGTTGTACCATATTGTTTAGTAAATGTGTTGAAATGTAGAGGAATATTATTTTCTTGTTATTATGACGTCACAACTTATTAATATGGTATGCTTATAAATATCGGGTAGATACACTTTAAGAAAGTTATTTTAATTGCAAAATGTATAGAGTCATCTATGGTTTTCTTATGTAACTATTTTTTTTTAATTTGTTGGACAGCGAATAGTGTTGTCCTCATTCCAACTAGGTA